>SNQJ01S0022057.1:0-24463 GCA_010110895.2 Picea sitchensis | reverse complement strand
GACAACATTGTAGAATGGTTGGAGGATTCATACATCAAGAAGTTTCAAAAATGTGGTAAGGTCATGCTTGTTTTGTTTTTAAAAGAATATATAGGAGATAAGCATGACATATTTCTTTTGTATCTGCAAATACTACATTCTTTTATTCTGATTTTCAATTTTCTATGTCTTGCAGGATTGAAGATGCTCTTGTGGTTGCACTGGAAATACGATTTTACTTAACGTTTTGATCTATTTAATAGTTTAGAGTAGGTTTAGGAGTAGGTTTCCTTTATTTTTATTTCTCATTGTTTCTCTTTGTAATAATGCAGTTATGAACACTAGTGGACACACCAAGAGAACCATAATATGAATGTTGGCAGGGAAGTCCATTTTAAATATTTTTCTCTATGTTTTTCGTTAAATATTTATTTTCAAAAACACAGTATCATCATGAAAATTTTAAATGGAAAGTAAAGAGATAAGTAAATTTGAACTATCAATTCAACCCTAACCCAAGGTGCCATGAGTAGGATTGCACTCATATTAGTAAGGATTTTTCTGTTTTCTTTTAGTCTCTTTTATTTTTAATAATAATGCTCGGTCAAAGTAATATCTTATGCATCATTATCTTAAGAAAAGAACTTGTTCGCACTTGAGATTTTATATGCTTTAGTTCTTCCTTTATTTTACAGTGGGATGCTAGTAGATGCCAAATCTCAAGTTTATCTTTGGCCAAAATTGTTTTTGAAAGTGTGCTTTTACTATTTCGATTTTGTTTGTTTTGATATACTTATGATTTTGAATCCCATTAATAAAATCTGATTCAGTTTGTTGTGTTTTTTTTTTTTTTGCTTTCTTTGATTGAACTTTCTTCTTGTCTGTCTTTTTGAATAATTATATTTCTGATCAAAGAGTGATTGTGGAAGGAAGCATTCATTTCAAGACTTATGTTTTTGAAATGAATTTGAAACAGTTCAAACAGTTTCTGATGTTAAGGTTCAACTCAGATAATTGATTTGTAAGTTAGTTGAGTACTATGAAATCCTAAACTATCTTTGTCAGAGTATTACCCCTGAAATGTGTCAAGATATTTGGGAATTATGAATATCCTTAAAAAATTTACGTCGTCCATATTCTTAAGGAATCCCTTTTAAGTGCTTCCCCATTCTCTAGATGATTTCTTAAATGAAAATCTAAAATCTCTAAACCATGATAAAAATTCCAGTTTTGAAAGAAAAAATAAAAATAAAAATGATCAATTGTTCACCTATATTGCAATTAACCTCCAGTATCACCCCGCTCTCTTTGTCTTCAATAAATCTATAATTTTATTATTATTTAAAAGTGGCATAAGAGGGTTGGAAGCACTTACGTGTGGGAAGTGTGTGTAAACCCGTCGGGGTACTGAACAGGGTCGTTGGCAGCAGGTAAATGCACACATGCTACCAAGACAACTTCGTCAGGGTACTAAACAGGCTTGCTGGCAGAGAAGCAATGTTGGGCTGAGAGGTAGCAGGTATATTCTTTTAAATTAACTTTTATGGAAGTATACATTATGTGGATACAACTATTGGATGGGATTAAAGCATTTGACTAGGTTAAATGACATCCCTACAGAGGCTATGGACGCTTGCTAACAGTAGTGGCTCTGTAAATGGTATTTAATTCCTTTTATAAACATCGTGACTCTTTGATTAAAACACAACTTCAGGTTATTATCCTATGTAAAAACATTCTTTTCTTCTTTTCTAATATTTTTCTATAAATCTAAGCTAGTCTTATCCTTGTGTAATATTAAAGTGGATGTGTTTCAAAGAAACTTAAAATTATATCCAAGTCTTATTCTTCTTCCTTGCGATGAACGTTTAATAGGTCATAGATAACTATTTCACCTAGTAAGTTGCCATTTGTTGGGCCCGAACAACTCCCCTCAAGGGCCCCCATTAGAACTTGATAATTATAATGAGCTACATAATCAACCTTTTCAAATAGTTTCATACCTTGGCTTTCTTTGAGACAAACTTAAGACATTCATTATAGTAGGAGACATTCATTACAATAGTATATGTCAAAATTTAGAAACGAGAATATAAATCTCAATTTAAACAAAACATTAATTTTTATCAACTGTTTACTTTCGTTTAAATTATGATTATGTGTTCATTCTTTTGCTCATTATCAAATTTGACTATTTTAAATAATGAGTTCAATACTTCATCAAATAATATCTTGGTTGGTTTCTCATTTTCACAAAATCATTTGGTGGGATTAATTAATTAAATTATTTTTTTCATTTTGCATCTCATTTCAAAATAATAATAATTATAAAATTATCTATCATTTGTTTGATTTTATGAAACCCCAAAATTAATATTTTTCTCTTGTCCATCAACTTGAAGCTTTGAGAATTTTAAGATCATATTTGAAAGGAAAATATAAACAATGTTTGTTTAGAACTTATAGTTAGTTTAAATTCATTTTTAATTTTATTGTTTTAGATTTTATTTTATTTACAATTTTTAGGTTATTAATTTAGGTTTCTTTTTGTTTCACAGGTTTCTATTATCAGTTATTTGGTACAGATTTGATCATGGATTGATTTTATTATCCAAATATGTTCAATATGATTGATCCAAAAATAGTATTGGATTGTTGCAAATAAATTTATGAGCAACAACAGATAAAATTTGGAAATGCGTCAAGAACAGAAAGATGATTTTGCAGGACTGATTGCAGCCAAACCATGATGAATCATAAGAAATGGTTGAAAATCCGTCTCCAAAATGGACCCATTTAGCTTACATGAGGGAATTTTCCCAAACAAATGCACGATTTGAGATATATTTGTCTCTTTATGAGGCAAATTTCAAGTGGTGAAAATTATTAGTGACGCCCAAACTGTTCATTCATTGTATAAATATATGAGAAAGTTTAGAGCC
The DNA here is from genome assembly GCA_010110895.2 of Picea sitchensis. Lineage (NCBI taxonomy): Eukaryota > Viridiplantae > Streptophyta > Pinopsida > Pinales > Pinaceae > Picea > Picea sitchensis. The sequence goes on along the minus strand of SNQJ01S0022057.1, from coordinate 21,542 downwards.
ATGGAGATCCAAGAAATTGAGAGGAGCATTTTTATCCTTTCTCTTTTGTATATTATTTATTTTGTAAACTTTTTTTTCTTTTCAAATGGAATAACATATGGTTGGAATCTTTGGGAGGATGGACAAGTATTTTCAAAGAAGAATATGGAATTCTAGGTTGCTTAATGACTTTTGCCCTGGGAGTAAAATGGTTTTATTTTCATTATAATATCTTCATATTCTTTGAATAATGGATTATGTATTGATTTAAATTAGCTTTAGTCTGTTTTATCAATACATGGTTAATTGCTATCATTTATATATTATTTGTTTCAATCTTTGAGAGTCTATTATCCAAAAAGTTCTTCCTGGACCATATGATTAACATATTTTGTTGAAACTATATGAGAAAACAATTTACTCTTTGGATTTTGTGCTTTTGTATATTGTGAAAAGTTAATATTGTTTCTCATATAATTTCTGAATATGAAAATTTATTTGTATTGAACTAGCTTTACACTGTTCTGCATATAATTTTTAATGTTATGTTTTCATTTATATGGTTCATTATCTTTTGGTTTATTTTATATCTATGACTGATCATCTATTCAAGTATTTTGAGTTTACATTTGATGCTAGATAGCTGGTAACACCAATCCAGAGAATTGGAATTTATTTCATTTTCAGTTAATGGACATTTCAAAGTCACAAAATATAAAATTATTTGTCTTTCTGTCGTTATAAACTCGCTCTAGAATATGAAACACTTCCTTGAATTTCTTTAGGAAGTATTATGCTTTCTTTTGTCATAGTTTTACACTTGACACAGGTTAAGAGGAGCTCATACAAATACAAAGAGATGAATTTAGCTTAGTACTGTTGATCAGTGAGAGGTTAGTAGGTGCATTGCTTTCTTTTATTCAGATTTGTCTATATATGAATGAGACAATGATTGTACTAATTAGCTTTGACTGTTTCTGTGTCATTGTTTCAATTGTGTTTTCTTAGTATTTATTATTTTAAAATATTTAAACATTAAAAAAACAAAAAGATTTATGTTCTTACTTTATCTTATTTTGAAACATTTTTATGAATATTCATTTTCGCAAGATTTCAAGTAAACCTTGTAAATTGTATATAGATTGTTTATAATCATTTGTATATTCACGTTTCTTTTTAATAAACATTAGTAAGTTATATATCTTTTGTTAAAATCATAGCTTTATATTAGTTTATTTCTTTTTCTATTTTTAGGACTTTAGTTGGCTAACGAAGCCATTAAAACCGTCGGGTCAGATCATACCAAATGGCTTGGGTTAATTAGACAACCTCGGTCCGGATCTAACCTTCCAGTGGATGGTGTGTCATTTACGCCCGTCAATAGGTTTATAATTATTTTTAATTTAAATTTATTTTTTTGTTATATAGTTTTTATATATATAGTTTTATTTGTTATCAAATTTTAAAATTTTATTATTTGTTCTGAATTTTGTTTTATTTTATTATATATATCAAATATATATTATATATATAATAGAATTATTATTAAAAATTTATAATAAAACAAATTTTTTTAATAAATTTGATTTATATATTTAAAACTATACAATAAAAAGTTGTATTTTCCCCCCGCCCCCTCCCGGGTCACTAGACTTTTTAATTGCATAACTTCGCCATACAGAGGCGGAATTTCACTCGTAAATAGTAAAAAAGATTGGGGAGAATTCAAGAATGTAGCCATGGAATTCACCTCCTCAAATTTAGACCATAAATTCAATGGTGCTTCCCAGAGTGACAGGGATTCATTATTGGCCTAAAAACATGCGTCGGAAGGAGGCCTAATTGGGGGCCTCCGAGGAAACATTGGTCAGAACGAGGAAAACCCATTTCAGATACATGTATGTAGACTTGTAGAATATTGTCAATTATGGTTTCTAGCCCATAATGTTTCAACATTTACAAATTTTTCCCCGATTAGTCTCCTGACCAACTCCTTACCACATACCTTTCTGGGGCCATATCTTGCTCATTCGGAGTCAGATTTGCGCCAAATGAAAGGAGACGGAAAGGTAGAAAAAAGAGGTACAACATGGGAACAAGAAAATCAGTTTTGTGGTTTTTTGGTACAAGGGAAATTCCTCCCAAGGTTCAGGCCCAAGGGGTCCCTTCACCGAAACAAGTCCAAATGAAAGCTATGATTCAGTTAGCTCACAGAGAAACTTATAGGAAGAAAAGGGGGGGTATAATAAGGTCTAAAAAAATCTTGAACAATGAGAATTTTCTTACATACAACGACCAAATCTAAAAGGCCCCTTTCCTTCCTAAGCAACTCTACAATTTCCCCACACCTTGGGGCTTCATCTTGGTGAATCGGGTAGCCATGGATGGTTGAGAACTGTCCTAAGTCACCTAATATACATCTGCAAAACATGGCATGAATCAATGATTATTTTGGATGGCACAAATCCCAAGGAAAATCATGATGTGGCATACCAATTTTTGTCATTTTATAAAATTGACTTTTTGTAATAGATTAGTATTGCATGATTTACTTTTGGCTTGTATAAATTGTAATTAAGAGGTCAAATCAGATTTGATTTGATCCCCTTTGGATAATTTTACTTTTTTATTAAAAATAAAAGCACTTTAAGGGTTGGTCCACTTGTTACTTTTCCAAAAGTGACAAGTGTCTTGTGACCTAACCCTAAGCCTTCACCTATTTTTTTATAAATAAGAGGGATGACATTGTACAAAGGGAGGATAAATATAGTAACAAAGCCCTGCTGAAATTTTCCAAAGCTATATCTGTGTCTAATACTTGTTAAATTTTGGTTGTTCGGTATGTCACTTGTTGGTTAAGGGTTGAGGGGTAGAAGTAAATACTTTTTATGTTAGCTATATTTAGGAGGGATTGGTTAGCTAGGTCTTTGTTGTTGCTTCCTTGGTTTTAACTTACTTGCTTTCATTTTCTGATAGTTTTGTTTAACTTGTTTGACGTGTTTTAATCAAGATTTTATGAAGTATTTAGTTGTTTTCAACCTTACCTAGTGGTTGGGAGTCCTAGTGCCCCTTAGGACAACCCTTAAATAAACCCCTTAGTTGGTTGTTGATACTTTCTTGCTTCTCTATTTTTCATGTAAATTTTTGTTATGATTTTGGGTTACTAACCTTGCTGCCCTAAGAAGGAAAATTCACCATTTTGGTCAATTCCCCCCCCCCGGAACAACAATCTTAGTGGGATGTTATTTATCTTTTGTGTTTAAATTTATGTTTCATTTATTTTAGGATTTTCATATATAATCACTAAAATTTTGTTGTTTTCCTGCAATGCTATAATCGAGTCACCTACTATGCTTCTCTTAAGTGGTTGGGGACCATCTAAAAACTTGTTTGAGGAAATGGGGAAAACAAGACAATGAAGAAACAACATCATATATGATCGATAAATTCACCCATTCACACTCATTTTCACCTTGAATTCACTTGCAATCATTCTAAAACATTTTGCACATGTACCCATGTCGATATGCTTTGCTTATGTAGATAGTTTGAGTAGTTTTCTTGTAAATTTCTATTTATAAAATCTGACTTTTACCTTCGTAAATAATCATCATTTTTTGGAATTTCAATAAGTAAACTTCAAATCCCCATACAAGGAATTAGTTAGGGCTTGCATGCATATAGCGGCCTTGTCGCTCGCAAAGAGCCTCAACCCATTCCTTTGGGTTGAATGGTATAATTGTTTACTTGTAATTAGTTGATTTTGTCATTCTTCATTGTATATTGTCTCGTATACTAATCTACAGGGGGCTTCCCCTAAAGGGGCCACGCAAAAATCAGCAAGCTAAAAGCACTCAGAAAACCACAAAACACTTGAAAACAAAGCAGTGGTCCACCCCATACACATTCAAAACAAAACATATATTATTTAGCTATATGCGTACACATATTATTTAGCCGTGACATATATGTCACATAATTATTTACTTATTTTTGTATAAATCTTTAGATAGATTTCAATTTATTGACCAGGAGGCACGCTTGCGAAAGTGAGATGTGGCCTCGCCATGTGGATGGCTTGGTCCTCTATTTCAAGAAATTTTAATTTCATAGAATACTAAGTATCAAAGCCAAGGAGTCTTCATCATGAGCCCCTCGAAATTTGTCTAGTTAGTATAAATTGAGTGGTCTTTCCTTAGTACCACACGGTCAAGGAGTTGAATAGCTCAGCTTGGTTGGGATACTACACTTCTTGGGTAAGCTCAGCTAAAACTCCCTTTAGGGGGGTCTTGGGCCTCTTCCTTTTCGCAGGTATCCTTATTCCATCCAAGTGGATTTAAGAGCCCGAAAGTGCAAGTAACAATAAAGGATAATCTTTGTTTCTCTGAATTGCATAGGGCACTCTCCAACCTAAACATCATGGTCTACTAAGACTACTCTTCTTATACTGGTTGGCATAGTTATGGGATAATATGTGTTTTTCTGATCGGGCTAACCTTTAAAATGGTTTGGTGGCCAATGCATGTTAATAAACTGAAAATTCACAAATAAAATACATTTTAAACTCAAACCTTTTGTTAGTCCACCCTTCATCCATGAACATAAATTGCAGCTATAAATACTCTCCTAAACATAGGCATACCAACTTGTAAAAATGATATCCATCTTCATTTACAACCAACCTTTTGATTTAACAATTTTCTGGGATCATATGTTGGGTCACCTCGGGGGGAACCGAGCCATTCTGGGTTTGTTTCCCTGCCTTCAAAGATTTGAACAAATTGTTGTTCACAATCTACAACCATCTGAAAAGACTTAGTTGTAGCTTTTAAACTCACTTTTCACCCTTATTTTTCACATTTTCACTTGAGGCATCCACTGGTCTATTGTTTAGGACCCTGGTTTACCCCGAGAACCCATTCTGGGTTGTTTTCCAAGGCTTTAAGGGAGCAAATGGCTCATTGTTTTATTTGTTTAGATTACTTTCCTAAAAATCAGTGAACTTATTTTCATCCCATTGTCCATAAATTTCACCCCCCAGGCCATTTCAACCATCCAAGAAGCTGAGGGAGGATAACACCCAGAGTGGGTGGTCCTAAAAAACACTTCTCATAAGTCTTTCAGCTCTCCTTTTTCCCCTTCATTACCGCCTCAGGTGAAGGATCATATGAGGTGTGGGTAGACTCTGCCTCGTGCCAAGCTATCAAGGAGGTTGTAACCGAATTCATAGCCAGATAGGTTGGATTTGTCCCAACAGATAGATTTTGCTTATAACACGTCCCTTTTCTGGCAACCATACTGGGGACCCTGCAAATATCTTTAGTTTTTCTTGTATCCAAAACTTGTACTGTGCATTGGACCCAAATTATTTGGGGTCCTTTTCCCACATGTTGATAGAATTTTGTGGCAATGTCTTTTAGTGATCCTTTGGATTTTATTTGGTACTTGTTATAGTTCAGTTACCTTGCAATTTTGTTGTATCTGGGAGTCATATACACCATCTAGTTTTTCTTTCCTCTTGCCTTGTCAGTATTCGGTCCCACTTGTTTGAAATCACATGAGAAGTTATAAATCTTTCACACTTTACCTTCCACTTCGAGAAGAACAAAAACAACGTTTATTTAAGTCGGGTTAATCAACATCGTGTCAGAAAGAGAAGGATTGTTGGTGTGATACATATCTTGTACTCCAAGTACTTACTTGATCCCCTTGGAAGATGGCAGGGCAGAAACATCCTAAGAGTAGGTAAACAACTTCCCCCAATGTTACAAGAAGTCAAAGTTCACAAAATAAAACAAGTAGCGAGACAGATACATATGGGAAACTAGAGAAAATCGTTACACCTACTGTGCAATATGAGTCACCCTATTCCTCTTCTCCTTTTCAAATCGCCCTAATAAAGAAAGATTTAGTTAATCCAACAATAGTTACTAACCCTTAGGTTTTTCCTCTCGTCGTTCCGACAACTATTGTTGTTCCTCCCGTAGTTGTTCCAATGGAAATTCCTTGGAAACTCAGGACTCCTTTGGGGTTTCCCAAACCTCTCCATGAAATTCCTAGGGATTCCCCAAATAGGCTTCCTAAGTTTAGTGGCAATGGTACATTAAGTGATGAGGAACATATACAAAAATTTTATGATGCATTAGAACTTATGGACATAACAATTCCTCATGTCATCATTAGAATTTTTGTAAGAACCGTTGAGGGTGAAGAAACGATATGGTATAGCTTGCTTCCCAATGATAGTATCCCATATTGGGACACTATGGTCCAAGAATTCAGGAAGCATTTCCAAGGGGTGGATGATGTGGCTTCTCTACTCAAGGATTTCAAAACCATCTCCATCCATGGGGGGGGGCAAATTTGAAACTTTAATCAATGCTTTACCTCAACCTTTAATAGGATCCCAAGTGCTTCCCAACCATTTGGGAAAAAATTGTTCCATTACTACATGACCGCTATGAATCCAAATGTAAAGTATATATTGAAAGATAAATCAATACACACTTTAGATACAACCAAGGTTAGCACCCTCGAAATTGAGAGAAACATGGAGGAATTTGGTATGATTCCATCACCTTTAGCACAACCCCATTTTAATGGGAGGCCTAGGAATGAGGTATCTTGAAGCAAGGATCCTCGGTATGAACCCCCACCTTCCCAAACTTTGATGATTGAAGAAAGGGAAAGTTATAAAACACTCAAGTTGTTAATGAACACGAACAACCAAATACTTTCCCTTAATCAAAAGTTGAATTGCTTACAGTTTACTGCTCCTACGAGGCCAAGGTATCATTTTCCTCGTACTCCTCCTCTGAGGAAACATGTTGCTGAAGTGGATTGGTGCCACTTTTTCTGAGACTTCCATGATCCTGAGTATTATTACTCATATACACGTCACCTGGAATTGTCTAAAACTGGCAAAGCCCCTTTACCTCTGATTAAAAACAATCTTGCATCCAGTTCCCAAAACGACCAAGTTAACATGGAAGATTCAGTTCCCTGCGAGGATGATCCTCTTACCTTGAGAAGATTTTCTATAGAAACTAGGAGTCAGGCCCCTAAAACCACTCTGCAAGGGGTGGAAGGGACTAAAATTGATCCTAAGGACAATGAAAAAGGAAAATTTCCTGTGACTGGTATATTACCTTCTTCTCCAAGGAACAGGGTTCCATGGACTCCAAACAACGTAAATTTTCCCAATAATCCACCACCTTGCTTCCCAAATTAGGGGCCTTACAACGTCGTTGAGTATATAGTGAAGGTCCCCACCCACATGACATTATTAGATTCTCTTATAACACTTGCTTAGTTTGAAAAATGTTCATGTGTTCTACAAGCACCTCCTATGCCATGCATATAACATAGAGTTCCTCTTTCCAAAGAGTCATATTATCAACCTAAGGAGGCATATGATGTCATTTATCTAGACCTTAGAGTTCCTCCTTTCTATGTCTCAGTTATGATTTATGATTTTTTTCTCTATAATTGTGTCATTGACACAGGAGAAATGCACAATGTCATGCCCCCTTGAGTCATGGGGATATTAGGTCTTGAATGCACAAGCCCATGTAAAGATCTACTAGCTTTGGATTCAAGGACTATAGAAACCATTAGTTACATCAAGGAATTATCCATTACTTTCAACCAAGCTTTGGATGTCAGCATGCTCATAAACGTGATCGTAGAAGACATACCTGAAGCATCTGGCATTCTTTTAGGGAGGGAGTGGTCCACCAAAGTAAAAAAGGGTTGTTACTTCATGGAAGTAACCCACTTCACATTTCCTCATAAAGGTGTTGAAGTTGTCATTAGGAGGGAACCAAAATACTGAGAGCAAGTTGTACCTTCTTCCTACAACACAAAACATGTGTATTTTCAAGACACAGGGATGGGTATGTATACAGTTTTATCTAAAGAAGATGCACATGTCCCTCCTTGTGAGTTTGAAGAAATGGTGTGGAGCATGGATTTTGATGATGCTAAATCCAAGCACGGATATGGGGCTAGGGTCCTTTTGTGTGATCCCAAGGGAAAGTAAATTCTTTTCTCTTTTCGATTATAATTCCCTAACACTAATAATATGGTTGAATATGAAGCGTTAGTTTAAGGCCTCCAAAAGGCCTTAGACTTAGGAACTCATCATTTGTTGGTGAGCAAGGATTCTGAATTGGGTGTGAATCAAATCAAAGATAAATATGAAGTTCATAACCCATGCCTAAAACAATACCACCAAAATAATAAGGAACTTATTGAGAAGTTCTTATCTTTCAACATTCAAGACATACCTAGGTCCACAAACCACATAGTTGATACTTTGGCCTTGGCTGGTTCATGCTTCACTTCGTATTTCATAAGGTCTATCGAAGATATAAAATTCCAAATTTTGCATAGATTTGTGTTACCTGATAATGTTAACTCTTGGCAAGTTTTTTATAATGACGAACAAATCTATAGGTTCATTCAAAACACAAAGTAATTAGAAGATTTACATATCAACCATGAGTTGGCAGAGGAAACCGGGGACATAATCCAATTGAAGACAAATAAATTTCCCCCCGGTTTGTCCGTACATGAATCCATGTTTGATTCCAATGATGCCACTACCTTTGCACCTAGTATTGATAGTGAATCTGTTAGGAAGGTGAAAGAAATCTTCCTTATAAACCTGGGAATTGAGAAAGATCCAAAACTTGTTTATATAGAGTCACAATGGTCTCCTTCTAAGATCAGTCAATTCATTGAGCTCTTGACAGATTTCAAGGATGTTTTTGCCTGGTCCTACGAAGATCTCAAGGTTTTCGATATGCAGGAGATAGTCCATGCCATACCCATAATCCTTGATTTGAAACCTTACAATAAGAGACAAAGAAATAACAACCATTCTTTGGAATGAACAATTAAGGCTAAATTAGACAAGATGGAAGCATCTGGGGTCATATACCATGTCTGTTACTCACAATGGGTATCTAATTTGGTTCCCGTTAGGAAGAAAATTGGCGATATTCGTTTGCGTGTCAACTTTCGACATTTGGATAGGGTGTCCCTAAAAGATAACTAACCTATCCCACCAATTGAAGAGATCCTCCAACAAGTCTCTAGGGCTCAAATGATGTCCCTTTTAGATGGTTTCTCAGGTTACAATCAGATAGCCCTCAAGCCTTTTGATAGTCACAAAACCACCTTCACTACCCGTTGGGGAACATATGCATATAACAAGATACCTTTTGGCTTGATTAATGTTGGGAACACCTTTCAATGTGCCATGGCCATTGCTTTCAAAGGCTTATTGGGTAACATGATCATTGTCTACTTCAATGACCTCACAATATTTTCCAAAGAATGAAGTAGTCATTTTGATCACCTCAGGTAGGTTCTTATTAGATTTTGTAAGTTTGGCATATCTTTAAATCCTAAGAAGACCATTTTTGGTGTTATGAAGGGAAAAAATTTGCATCACATCATTTCTCAAGAAGGTGTCAAAGTTGATCTCGAGAGAGTGGTAAAAATAAAAAATCTTCCTTTACCTACTAATAAAAAATAAATGCAATCTTTCCTTGGAAATATAAACTTCCTAAGACGCTTCATTCCTAATTTTTCTCAAGTTTTCAAACCTCTAAATCAACTTATGAAGAAAGACATTCTGTTCAAATGCCCCCCCCCCTACCCGTCAAGATTTTGAGTCCATTAAGGAATCCATTGCTTCTTCCCCTATGTTAATCAGTCCTGGTCCCTCTAAGTATTTTTTCATGTACACCAATTCATCATAGGAGACAATTTTTGCAATCTTATTGCAAAAGGATCATGAGGAAAATCTTAGGCCAATTTCCTTTGTAAGCCAAAATTTGAAGACACACCAACTGAACTATTCTCCACTGGAGAAACATGGTTATTCCTTGTATAAATCCTTGGAGCAATTCCTACATTACATCCAAGGCCAAAAAGTTCAGGTTTTTGTGCCTACATCTCTCTCAGTCACTACCTTGAATCAAACCGAAATGCATAGTAAGTGGTCCAAATGGATCATGCGCATGCAAGAATATGACTTGGACATTAAAACAACGAAAACTATAAGGGGGACAGGGCTAGATGAATTGATAACCCAATCCCACGCTGTAGGACTTGGTGAATTGTTGGGCTAAATAAAACGATATACCAAGGTAACCTACAAACCAACTTTAAGACTGTAAACTAGCCTTTCTAATCTAGAGAGGGCTCTCTCTGAGACCTAGTCTCTAAAAGATAATAACTTTGGACTGACGGATAGATTTAGATGCTTGAGAAAGTTTTTTCTAGTTTCAATGGCAATGAGGTATAATACGTTTTTGGCTATGGAGTCACCCCCCTGAAAATAAGAAAAATCAATGACTAGTAAGGGAAGCTTTGAGAGGACAAAGGATAAATAGGTAATGGTCTTTCAGTTTCAATATCATTGAGTATGGTGAAAGAAAGGAGAAACTTAAAGAAAATCATATCACTATTAGAGATGAATTATGACCTAACTTAGAAGAAAACACATAGTTTAAATGGTTGAGGCTAAAGCACGAGGAGATGAATTTTAAACCCTTTAAGTATTTCCAATTTAAACAAATGAAACATACATGAATTTGCGAAACAAGAAGTACATATGAAGATAGGATCACAATACATCAAACCATCACCACTAGCATCTTTTCATCAAAAGCTTCAGGACCTCTACATTTTTATTTCCATCAGATTCAGAAAGTTACATTCAAGAGTGCCCTATCTACACTTTTTTTCCAACCCAACTTACATAAAAAAGATCCAATATATAGAAAACTAATGCCCTCCTGGGATGCTAGGTTTGAACTACTTCCCCCTAGAATCCTGGATTCGGTTACTCTCCCCCCGGACAACTTCTTCGAATTTTTTTACGAAAAATAGAAACCCGACTGCGCCCAATCATAACATAGCCAAAATATTCATTCCAAGAATTTGGTCATGAGTACGATTCGACCATCTGTTTGTGATAAATCAATGTTTTATTCTAATGGGTGCAAGAGTAATCATGAGTATTACTGGAAACTCTGTCACCTTTGTATAACAGACTATGGTTGCTGCTGTGCGATTACTGGCTATAGCATGCGCATGGTGAGTTTTTGTAGAGGATGTCCATTTGTGGTCACTCGTGCAAATCCAAGTGGAAACGATGGTTGGGGACCATGTACCTCCTTAAAAACTCACATGTGTTTCATTAATAACTACCCTTTTCATCAGGTAAGCTTACAACGTTTGCGCAATGAATATTCACTACACAAGTGTTGCTTTTAACTTCTTGTTAATGTAATAAAGTAGGATATGTACGGAGAAAGATTCCATGCCATGACCCAAAAAGATAGAAATGGAGCTCCCTTACTCATACTTCCACAACTCCAGTTAGGGACTTTAGCTCGTCCTTATCTTTTGCCTCCAGCTTCTCTTGTAACCTTAAATCTCTGACTATTTTTCTTAAAGACAAGTTCTTTTTGTTCAAACTCTTCACCTGTCTCAACAAAACTACATTTATTTTCATTTTTTATTGAGCACCAGAGAGAGATGCACATGAATTATCAATATCTAGTCTGCACTCTTTGAAATGTTACATGATGTTTTCCTTTAACATCCTCTTTTCCTCCCTAAGGTCAGTGATTACATCTTCGGCCTCTCTGATCTTTTTTTTAATCCAAATTACATTCTTTTCTCTTGTTGTGGGTAAGGTAGGGGATAAATTACATGCTTGACTCTATGAAGCTCGTGTTTCAATAATATTTTCTGCCAGTTGCCTTCTCAACTCTTTGTTTTCTTGATAAAATTGGGCTATAATGTTTTGTGCTTGCTTTATTTTCTTCTTCATTTCCTGAGTATCTGCATTTTCCTCACCTAACTCCACCTGTCTTTCATAAATTCCCTTGTTTGCACCTTGAACAAGCTCTAGCTGAATTGTGTGTATGGGAAATGTCTTGGCAGAGGACTTGGTGCACAGTTTACTGGGAGCTTGGATATCCTCAGTTTTATTAGTCAATATTGACCTGATTTTCTTCTGGGATGTTGGCTAGCCAAATGATGCATCTTCTATTTCTTTCCCTTTTATTTTTTCATGAACATCTTCCTTTCTCACCTTTGAACTATGAATTCATGATTCCTCTATAGACAGAGGAATGTCTCCTTTAGGGTCTCTGGGAATGCTAGCCAAAATCAGAAAATAATTCCAGTCCTTGTTAAAATGTCTCAATTATTCAACCACTAACATCTTAATTAATGAAAAATGGAATAAGTTGTTCCCTGGCTTATCAACCTTGGCCTAGACACTGTCTGCCATCTTTTCCAGGCTTCAAAACAAGAAGAAAGGTAAGTTTAAGGGGATTTTCCCTATGAAGTGCATCAATATCTTGATGTGGTATGGATACACCCTGTCGAACCTTCCTTCATAGGTGAAATATTTTTTGATTATCTTCAAAAGTTTCTCAAAAGGCTCCAAGAGATACTTGCTTGGAATGTCAGCTCCAATTTTCTAATTTTGACATTTGGGCTTGATGAAATCCATATAACATGAAATGTCTAAAGTCATACCTTTAAACCATTTTTATCCTCGCGGAGAGATCTTCGCCGTAGCTGACAAAGTTTCCTCCGTCACTTGGAAAGTGGTTCTCGCAACTATCGCATTGACCCCCGTAAAATTGAGGGTGAATTTCTCAGCTAGTTTCGTATTATATCCTTGAATCCTTTCGTAGAAATGCATACATCCGGCATGTGCAAAAGACGCCCTGATCATCGATTCTTCATTTATTAACTCCAAATCCTAAGGTTCAAACCTCACATCCCTGCCAATTCTCACATTCTTTCTTTTCCTTTGGGAAGCTGCCATGATGATGGTATATATTAATTTCACGCGTGCAATAATGAATTGCAATACCCTCTCTGCACGAAAAATAAGAATGATGAACTTTGCAGAAACTGTAAGAAAAGGTAGCAACAAGAATCTTTGTGTGGCAAACAAATCGGTAATAGAGAATTCAGGTGCAACAGTAAAGTGCGATGGAGGAATTCAACACTATGGGAAAACTCGGTGTGGTAGTAAAGTGTGACGACGGAATTCAACGTAGTGGGAAAACTCAACATGTCAGTAAAGCGCGACGAAGGAATTCAATGCAGTGGGAAAACTCGACGTGACAGTAAAGTGTGGGGTAAAAATTTGGCACAGTGGGGAAATTCGGTGTGGTAGAAAACAACAATGGGAGACTTGGCGTGGTAGGAAATTCTAACAGAAAATTTCGGTGTAGTGGAAAGCTCGACGTGATAGTAGGAAATTCAGAAGGAATAAGGCTGACTATGAGAAGAAACAACTCGTCCAAAAATCTAGTTTGCAACGAACTCCCAAAGACTTTAAGCAGTGGTTGAAAACAATGGAGGAGACACATCAAAATCATAATAACAGACTTATGTAACGAATGGTAGAAAATAACTTTTACGCAACAAAGGGATACAAAGCTTGCCAAAAAAACTAAGGATGACGCACAAACTCTGAAAGTGAAGGATAGGCATGAAGGGTGACCAATATTTATGCTTGAATGGATACAAAATGAAATCATGGAGAAGGAAAGTAAATCCATGGGGACGAGAAGTTTGAAAGAAGGTTGAATATTTGCGCACCAAACTCGTGCAATGGGTACACTTTTGAAGTGTGAAAAGCAGAAATGATAGAAGTTCCATGATTGTTTACTTTTGTGACTTCATGATTAGGGAATGATGCTCATGATATCTTTCGACATGACCTTTATTCCAACCACTTGACTCGATTTTGGTACATAATTTCCACTTTTTTGACATGAATCGAGACTTAGGGAAGTGGACCTTTACGATTTAAACCTAGCGAACCTTACACCCCTTTAACCAACTTATGGATAGACCTATTACTCGATCATTTTGAACCACTCTTTATTTGGTCACTGACCTTATAAATTTGATGCACTGACTATGACTCATCTAGGACTAAGTCGAACTATAAAAATCACGGTGCTAACAACTGGCTCCAATGGGGATGTTATTCTCCCAGTGAGGTAGCAAAGAAAAACAGACCAAGTGCCTGACCATTGGGCTTTCTTTGACTCAAAGACTCTAAAATGACAAAACAAACTTGTTTCAAGACCCTCTTGACACAACTATGACTAAATTCAGCATAAACTTAGGGCCTTCACTTCGAGCTTCAATTTTTTGTTGATTACTGATTTGAAATGCTTTATCTGAAAATAAAACGGTTATTTACAATGACATGAAGAGACTAATTTTTTTTTCTATACAAGATAATGTTTGAGAAACATGCCATTCACAAGTCCACCACTAATCATTAAGCTCTTGCAACAAATACGCATTATTCCCATGGTATGCATCAATATTGAATGGTCCCATCCAAAGATGATCAAACTTCCCATGCCTCCCTTTGTCTTCATTTCTTGCATCCTATTTTAGTACCAAATCATTCACCTTGAAATCATCTTATTTGGTGTGTCTGTCGAAAATTATTTTCATTTTATCTCGGTGTAGCTGTGATTTATTGAAGACCTGTTCTCTCATTTGTTGTACATGGACCAATTGGTTTATTCTCCTCAAAGCATCGTTTGGTTCAAATTCTTTCTCTTACATCAGTCTCCTCACTACCAGTCCTAATGAGGTAGGAAAAATTGCCTCTGTACCATATACAATATGAAAAGGTGATGTGGAAATAGACCTTTTAGTGGTGATCCTCTCATCCCATAACACATAGATGAGATTTTTGTGCCAATATTTCTTTTCTTCCTGCAGAAGCTTCTTAATAATCCTGGTCAAGATTTTGTTAGATGATTCATCCAACCCATTACCCTGTGGGTAATAAGCTTTGGAATGGCCGAGAGTTATGTTATAGTCACTGTAGAATTTCCCCATTTTCTTAGATTGGATTTCTGTTGCATTGCCAATAATGATCTTGACTGGACAACCAAATCTAGACAAAATATTACTCTCTAAAAATTGAATTATGACAACATCAATAAATTGCCTTATGGGGACTGCTTCAATCCATTTGGTGAAGTACTATGTGGCTTTTAGTATCCAACTATGCTGAGATGAGGATGGAAGATGAATTTCTCCTATAAAATCAAGGCCCCATTACATGAATGGTGATTCAACAGAGATAGGATTTAAAGGTAAGGGTTGCAACTTTCTTTTTCCATCAAAGATCTGGCATTCATGGAAGCTAGAAACTTCTGTGTATACATCAGAAAAAATACTAGGCCAATAGAACCCTACCCTTAGTATTTTGTGTGCAGTGGTATTCCAATAATGATGTCCCCCATATTCACCTTTGTGAAACTCTTTAATATCCTTTTTCATTTCTTACTCCGGCAAACAATTTATTAAGATCCCACCTGGATCTTTCCAATACAGAGAATTTTACAGAATGCAAAACTTTGTTGCTTTCAACTTCAAAAATATGGATTTGGTTTTGCTCAATTCGGGAGGATATTGTAAGTTTCTTAATACACAAATAACATCATCATACCAAGGAGAATCAATGAACTTCTAGGATATCTTTGGGACTGCTTCTTCTTCTTAATTTTCTGAAAAATCAATAATAAAATTCATTCCCAAAACATCACAATTTGACTATGCCATTAATTTTGCAAGCCCTCGACCCTTAATCATATTTGTAGGCTTGATTTCGAGGTCATACTCCAACATTACTTCTATCCATTTTCCCCTTCTCCCTTCAGGATAAGGCTGAGTCAAAATATCTTTTACATAATTGCTAGGCATGTAGGCAATGACATGGGAATGTAAAATATATGTTTTGAATTCTTTAAGGGCCTTCACCAAGGAATATGCTTGTTTTTCCATGATGTCATACCTTAGTGGGGAGTCTCTCAATGTTCTGCTACAAAAATCTATGGCTCTTTCCAGGTTCTGATCATCTTTTTGCAACAAAACACCAACAATGGTGTGTTCTGAGGAAAAGGAAAACAAGATAAAATATTTTGCAAAATTCGGGTTGGCTAACATTAGAGATTTGGTCAACGCCACTTTAACATCTTCAAAATACTTCCTATCTTCAGGAGTCCATTTTATTTCATTGCCTTTCCTAATCATATTTGTGATATACTTTATGATCTCAGCCAAGTTGGGAATGAACCTCCTCAAAAAACTTACTTTTCCTAGGAAAGATTGTACCTGTTTCTTGCTCCTGGGAGTGTCGATCTTCAGAATTGATTCCAATATGATTGGGTCTATTTTTATGCCTTATTTTGAAATGACTTGTTCAAGCAATTTTCCTTTTTGCATTCCAAAGTTTGATTTTTTTGGATTTAACGAGATGCGAAACTTTATGTATTTCTAGAAAACTTTTCTTAGACGTTCGAGATGTTAATCATCGGAATAGGAAAATATAGTGATATCATCCAAGTAAATCACAATGAACTTATCCTTTTCATAAGAAAAGGCTATGTCCATGGCCCTTGGAAATTCTCTCCAACATTCATAAGCCCAAAATTAATTTTCACATACATTAAAGTGCCCCAAGGTGTTGTAAAAGTTGTCTTCTCTTGGTCATCCGGATGCACCATAATTTGGTTGTATCCAGAAAAATTGTCAAGCATTGATATCTTCTGAGATCCCACCACCTTCTCTAGGATGTAGTCCATCTTAGGAAGTGGATAATTGTCTTTGAGAGCCACCCTGTTTATATTATGAAAATCTACACATAATCTTATCTCACCACTTTTCTTCCTAATAGGCACTAGGTTATCCACCCACTTGGAAAATATTAAGGACACAATAGTATTGGCATGAAATAGTTTTCTTACCTCCTTTTCAATCAATGGAAACAATAGAGGGTTGATTATTCCCAATTTTTTCTTGAAAGTTCTATGATCATCCTTGATGGGAATTACATGCTGAATTACCTTAGTATCATAGACCTTTGAATCTTCATAACTCCATGCAAAGACATCAAGGAAGTCCTTCATAAGGTTGATATACCTCTATTTGATTTCTGGACTGAGTGTTTTTAACAATTTGATGATCTTGGGATTTTCTTGAGTCCCAATGTTGCAATTTTCTATATCCTCATCATTTGCAGTGATTTTAGGATTTCTGGCTACATCATTATTGTCAAAAAGATTTTTCAATGGGACCAAGCCTTTGGGAATAGTGTTGTTTTCATCTTCACTATATCTCTTCCAACAATATGATTCTGAAAAAGGTCATTATTGTTGAACACAACTCTGTCTTCATTCACTTCACAACAACACTCATCATAAATATTTAAATTAGAAAATTCATCACTCATCTGAAGGAACCTTTCTACCCATAGGTCGTCTTTACCGAAGCTGAAGTAGCCAAAGCATCTACAATTTGATTTTGCCCCCTAGGAACCCCTAACAGATTCTATTATGAAAAATATTCAATAAAATCAAGCACTAAATTCCTATATGCTCTCAATCTAGGATGCTTCAATTGGTATATACCCTTTACCTAGTTAATTACAAGGTCAGAATCCCCATGTACAACTATCCTTCTAGCACCCAATTATTTTAAAGTCTTCAATCCCAAAATCAGTGCCTCATATTCGGCCATATTATTGGTACAATCGAAATCGATCTTGTAAGAATAGAGTTTTTTACCCATCTTGGGAGGGTTAATACACAAACCAAATCCATCTCCTTCCCTGCTAGCAGCTCCATCAAAAATCATATTCCACATTTCATACTCTGCACTATTTTTCTTATCTGTAATTTCCTCTGTTCGATGCTCAATTTTGTCTTTGATATACATGACAGTTGTTGGCTCCCCCTCTTATATACTCAAGTTATTATAGAAAATAGAGGAACCAACTTCAATATCAACAGAGTAAATAGGATGCTTATTTGGTTGAGTTTTGATCAGTTTTGTCTTTGATAGCCATGACAGTTGTTGGCTCCACCATGTAATTGAGAAACACTTCTCTGTACAACCTCCTTTATTGGCCAAAAACAAGCATAGTAGCATTTGACATGTCCATTTGCAAAGTTCCTTTGAGCTTTGTAGTCCAATATCTAGATAACAACATGCCAAATTTCAGAGGGATTTCGACAACCACTACATCCATGATCAGATTTTTCGATGGGATTTGAGACAATGATACCACCAGATCTTTGATTAAACCTAAGAATTTCACCTTCCTTGAGTCAAAAGAGAAAATATCCTTACAATGCTTTGTAATGTGTAGGCCCAACTCATCCATGAACACCTTGGGCATCAGAGTATGTGATGCTACTAAATCTAACATGGCATTATGTAAAGTCTTGTCATGAATTTTAAGGCTAACATAGAAAGGAGGAACATCATCAACATTTCAACTCTCTTCCACATGTGGGCAAAACAAGATAGCAGGGTGATCATATTGTATGTTCAAGGTGTCAGGGGCTTCTTCCATGTTTAGTATTTTAATGATCTGATTTCTATATTCTCCATTCTTGATCAACTCATTAAATAGAACAAAAAATTTGATTTTAGCCATTTCGCTCTCAAAATTAAAAGCAGACAGAGATTTTTCTACCTCTTTGATGAGTGTTTCCTTTCTTGCCTCAGGTATTTTCTTTGGGGGTTCTTCTTTTGATTTTATTTTCTCCATTACATCCTTTATTGAATTATCTTTCTTCTGTTGGCTTGAAGAAGGTGTATTTATCTGAAGTTCCCTTGTAGGATTCGCCTTTGGAGGATTTGCAGGTGCCCTTTTACTTCTGAGGTCATACTACTTTTGAACTTGCAAAATAGCATCATGGTATCCTTTCCTAAACTCTTATGTTTCTGATGACAACATATCATCATTTTCCTGCATAAAGTTATCATTTGAATCCATAAATTGATCATGTTCTCCTTTGTTTAGGAACATGTTTGTTTATGTATCGTCACAAAAAAGAATATGGTCTTCGATTATTTGATCAAAATCTTTGTTTGCATAGTTTTTTTGAAAAGGAGGTGTTGTTTGTTTATTGCCTTGATCCCTCTGGTCTCTTTGCCTAATCTATGGAAATGAGGTTCTTCTAAAATTTTGATTTCTGAGCTGAAAATCAGTTTGATCCCTAGTGGCAGGATTACTTTCCATGGACATCCTTTCCATGAGTCTTTCCATAGTCTTCATAAAAAAATTCTCGTATGATGATTGACACATAGAGGGTTGTGCTTCCCCTTGGAACTTCTTCACACTTCTGTCAAGATTATGTTTGATCTTCCCTGATGCCATCAAATTTACCTATACTTCAATTGCATCGCTCATCATATCATCTAATGTATTAGATCTTCTTTCTCTTAACAACAATGCAAAGTCACTGTCAAAAGAATCAACATATCGAAGTTGGGCAACTCTGGGAGGAGGTTTGACTTCTGTGGGAATTGAATTATAAAATTTCATAAATCTAGTTGAGAACTCTTGTACTATTTCATTTGGTGATCTTTTTATATTATTGTATTGAGTTAGTAACTGAAGAGGATTATTTTTATCACCCCACCTGGAAAGAAAAAGTGTTTCAAAAGCTTCAAAATTAGGGATACTCGCTGCTGGAAGAGATTTGAACCATTTCCTAACCTCACCTGAGATACTTTGTGAAAACAATATCATTTTTGCATCCTCATAATATACCTATTCTAGGTCGAAAAAGTCATTAAACCAATCTAAGTGTTTTTGAGTTGAAGCATTCCCTTCAACATCATATAATTTAATTCTTTGATTATAATTCTGAGGTAAATCATGTAATTGGGCAGGAAAGGCGACATGAGTGAATATGACGACCATGACTCTAGGGGGAGTTTGAACTGGATGAATATTCTGAGTGGAAATTACAGTAGCTTGAGGGGGGTTGGTTGGTATCAAAGATTGGAATTTTTTCTCATCAGAGATGGTTTCATTCAAATAAGATTCAGATATGGATCTAAACAAGGTTTGTTAAAATAATAAATTGAAGTCAAGGTTGTGAATTATTTTTACCCCATATTTAGGTAAAGATAGGTTCCTATCCAGGTAATATACTAATTCTGTTATCTTTTCCTTTCTTTTTCATAGAAGTATTTCAGGATCAGACACATATGTTGCAGGCTTTGGATCATGGTTCACTCTAGTGTTACATTTCTTAGGAGCTAGAATTTATGATTTGGACTACTTTATCCTATTAATCTTATTCAATGAAGTCGTCAGGGTAAAATAAGTTTAAGCCAATATAGGTATTTGATTCATTGTTACCCTCAGGAATCAAATCTACAGCTTTAGTCATTTTTTCCCAGGGAAAGTTTTCAATTTCATCCCTGACAATGACGCCAAAATGTTAGCACTTGGTAAATTGTTGGGTTGAAGAAACCGATCTACCAAGGTAACCTACAAACCAAATTTAAGACTGGAAACTATCCTTCCCAATCTAGAGAGGTCTCTCTCTAATACCTAGTCTCTAATAGATAATAACTTTGGACTGAAAACTAGATTTAGATGCTTGAGAAAGTTTTCTCTAGTTTCCCTGGAAATGAGGTATAATACCTTTCGAGCTATGGAGTCAACCCCCTAAAAATAAGAGAAAAAAAAATGACTGGTAGGGGAAGATTTGAGAGGACAAAGGATAAATAGGTAATGGTCTTTCAGTTCTAATATCGTTGTGTATTTTTAAAGAAAGGAGAAACATAAAGAAAATCAGAGAACCATTAGAGATGAATTCCAACCTAACTTAGAAGAAAACACAGAGTTTAAATGGTTGAGTCTAAAGCACAACGAGATGAATTTTGAACCCTTTAAGTATTTCCAATTTAAACGATTGAAACATACATGAATTTGCAGGAAAGAAGAAGTACATACGAAGATAGGATCACAATACATCAAACCACCACCACCACTAGAATATTTTCATCGAAAGCTTCAGGACCTCTGCATTTATATTTCCATCAGATTYAGAAAGTTACATTCAAGAGTGYCKTGTATACACTTTTTTTCCAACCTGGATKACATAAAAAAGATCCAATATATAGAAAAATAACACCCTCCTAGGCTGCTAGGTTCAAACTACTTCCCCCTAAAATCTTGGATTCGGTTGCTCTCCCCCTGGACAAACTCTTCAACAAAATTTACTAAAAATAGAAACTCGACTACGTGCAATCATAACATAACCAATATATTTGTTCCAATAATTTGGTCATGAGTAAGATTCAGCCATCGGGTTGTGATAAATCAACATTTTCTTCTAAGGGGTGCCCAAGTAATCATGCGTACTACTGGAAACTCTATCACCTTTGTATAGCGGACTCTGGTTGTTTTTTCACGATTACTGGATATAACATGCACGTGGGGAGTTTGTGTAGAGAATGTCCATTTGTTGTCTCTCGTGCAACTCCAAGTGGCAATAACGGTTGGGGACCATGCACCTCCTTCAAAAATCACATGCATTTCATTAATACCTACCCTTTTCATCAGGTAAGCTTACAACGTTTCCACAATGAATATTCACTACACAAGTGTTGCGTCTAACTTCTTGTTAACGTAAGAAAGAAGACTATGTATGGAGAAATATTCCATGCCA
>SNQJ01S0022056.1:197426-218073 GCA_010110895.2 Picea sitchensis | reverse complement strand
CAACTAGCCAACCTATATGTACATTTACATTTACATTTACAATTGGGTTTCAAAATAGGGGTATTACAATGAGGCCAATGGATCCAAATCCAACAAAAGTTCCAACTCTCATCCTCTCATTCCCCTCAACCCATCTCACCCAAGGAAGTGTACCCCTTCTCTACTCAATATAACTTTATATGTACCGCTTCTCTTCCAGGGGTTCAACAAAAGGCCAACCATGAAGCCTCAACGATTTGCGGTACTAGGAACACAAAAATTCTTCCAAGGAGTTTACAATCTCACACAAGGCCATCAAACAAGGAAAATTGTCCCAATAATTCTCCTCTCTGGTCTCAACCCTTCCCAAGGAAACCCATGGAGAAATCACACCCAAACCAATAATAATTTGCAGGGTTACAACACTAACAACCAACTTATTCACACCCAAACCACCAAGGATTTATAGGGTTATGTCTCCAACAATTTTTAACTCCACTCTTTTCCACCAATTCAGCTCACCAATAGGTAATGCAATCCCAATTCTAATATCAAAAGTAGCTTGAATGATTGATCATCATCCCCCCAAAATAAACTAAAATTGAGGCTTAAGTATGCATGCAATTAACTTGACAAGTGGCACATGGAACCACTTTCTGCCTCTTGAGAGCTTGTCCCACTTCCAAGGACTTAGGATAAAACATCATCATGACATGAACTTAGGCTTGGAATTTTAGGGTAACATTTTATTTTATTTCTTGGCTTATCCCCCTATCTTAATCCCTTCTCATAAATTTGTTATCCTCGTTTCTATCCCGTGGAGTTTTATCCCCCCATACTCCTTTTTTCTTGAGCTCTATAGTAGTGATGTATTTTTTATTAATATGTAGAGTACAATTACAAAAAATACAAATATCATATCACTGACCACAAAATTCAAACTCCCTAGCCTAAGCACACATACATACAAGGCACTATGGCCCCAAAAACTATCCCGACTTACCAGCCTATATGATTATATATACAATCATATTACACAGTTACTTCTTGGGGGTATTATATTTCCTCCCCCTTTATTTTATGCAGTGTCCTTAGTGCATTATATACAAGGTTCATTTCAAAAATTATTTAAAAAGATCCAAAAATATGTGGGTTCTCTTCTTCCATGGCTTCCTCATTCTCCCATGTAGCATCTTCATGACTATAATAGGTCCACTAGACCTTTACTAGTTCTATTGGTTGATTTAGAAATTGCTTAGATTTCTTGTACAATATGCACACTAACTAAATTCATAATTCTCCTTCTGGCTCCACCTGAATCATAGTCCAATCAATTACATGATTAGGATTAGGAACATATTTATTAATAAATAACACATGTAAAACATTATGCACATGCATAGATGCAGACAATGCTAGCATACATGCAACAAGATCAATCCTTTATAGGTTTTCAAATGGCCCAGAATAATTTGCTGCCAATTTTGAGTAGTTCCCCAACTTCAGTGATCTTCTCTCTACCTTCACTTTAAAAAATACACGGTCACCCACTTTAAATTCTCTCGTTGTTCTACCCTTATCAACATAAATTTTCTGAATGTCTTGAGAAACCTTCAAGTTCTTCTTATTCTTGTCCATATTTTCCTCCATTTCCTTGAGAATCTGAGGCTCAACCATTGCTCTATTTGTTGGGTCAGCCCAAATTATTTGTGTTTTTCACTTTCTTCCACAAAGTACTTCAAACGAACTCATGTTTAACGATGATTGATATCCATTGTTGTATGCAAATTCCACCAAATGGAGGTACTATTCCCACTTGGAAGGCCTATCCATCACATATATCCTCAATATATATTCAATCACCTAATTTCTTCTTTCTATGTTCCCATGTTTCTTTGGGTGATATGTTGTACTGAAGTTTAAATTTGCCCAAATCCCTTGAATACACCTTTTCAAAAGTTCGATGTAAATTTGGGATCTCTGTCAAAAACAATTACTTTAGGCACATCATGAAGCCTAGAAATTTATCTCATGTAGACGTATGGAATGTTTTATTCCTTATGTGTCACATTTAGTGGCACAAAATGAGCTACCTTTGTTATATTATTCAACACCACCATGATTGAATCATGTTGTTTCACTACCCTGGGTAGCTTGGTGATGAAATCAATTGTCACCACCTCCCATTTCCACTCAGTAATGGTCAATTGTTGTATAAATATAGTTGGATGTCGATGCTCAAAGTTTACTTTCTGACATTCGATGCACTTGGATATATATACATCCACATACTTCTTCATTATTGGCCAAAAATATTGGCCTCTAAGAGATGCAATAGTCTTCTGATAATTTGGGTGCCTAGCTTAAGGAACATTGTGCATTTCTCTCAACACAATAGCTTTCATCTCTTGTGTATTAGACACATACACTTTGTCTTCATACATGAGGATTCCATCCTCTTTCAATGGATAATATTTAAACTTATGCTGAAGTTTACCTTGCTATAATGCATCCTTTGCTTGAACATACTGTTAATATGATTTTTTAGCTTCCAAGTTTCTATATTTTAAATAAGAAACATACATTATTATGGATGAAGCATGCATCCTATGCACTCTCATGTTTATTGCATCATGCACAAAGTCATACTCACGAAGGAAATCCATCCATGTTACCTACCTGGAATTTAAAGTTGGCTTCTCAAACAAATGATTCAGATCACAATGGTCTATCCTTAATTAAAATTTCCTATCCAGTAGGTAGTGTCTACACATATTAAATTCATAAATAAGGGTTTCCATCTCTAAATCATGTGTGTAATAGTTTATTTCATGCTTCATGATTTTTTTGGACATGTGGAAAACATCACGCCCATTTTGGATAAGGACACCGCCCAATCCTTCTTTACAAGCATCAATGCACACTACAAAGTCTTCATTTGGATAAAAAATATTTAGTATTGGTGCACTTGTAAACAATTATTTCAAATGAAGAAGCATTTCTTCACATTCATGAGTCCACTCAAACTTCACACCCTTCCTATGTAGAGAAGTTATAGGATGTGCAATTTTTTAAAATCCTTTGATAAATATCCTATAGAAGCCTACAAGTCCCTTTAATGACTTGATTTCTATGAAATTCCTTGGGGATAGCCACTCTCTAATTACCTTAATCTTTTATAGTTCCACTATTATTCCTTCTTTTTAAATAATATGACCTGGGTACTGGATCTACTTATGATAAAATGACCCCTTTCTTCTCTTTTCATAAAGTTGATGTTCCCCCAACACCTATAGTACCTTCCTCAATTGTTTCTCATGTTTTTCTTCATACTTATAGTAAATAATTACGCCATTCAATAAAACAATGAAAAACTTATACAATTACTCTCTAAAAATTACATTCATCAAGCACATGAATACAACTGGTGCATTTCATAGCCCAAATGGAACCACTACGAACTTATAATGGCCATACCTTTTTCTAAAGGTTTTATTCTTGATAAACTCTTCTTTGATCCTCACGTGATGGTATCCTCACTCAAAATCAATATTGGAAAATACATTGGCATCTTTTAGATGATAAAACAAATCATCTATCCTTGGAAAAGGACACTTGTTCTTGATTGTCACCTTATTTAGTTGCCTAAAATCAATTCACATTCATAAGGTTCCATCCTTCTTCTTTACAAAAAGTATTGGGGCACTCCAGGTTGAAACACTTGGGAATATGTATCCCTTCTTCAACAACTCTCCAAGATGCATTTTCAATTCCTTTAACTCTAGTGTGCTCATCCTGTAAGGTGTCTTGGACATTGGAGCAACTTCAGGCACTAAGTCAATGGAGAAATCAATATCTCTTCTAGGTGCAAAACCTGGTATTTCTCCAAATGCACATTCAAACTCTTATAGGAATAAAAATTCTTCAATACTTGGCACCTTATCCTTGCCTTCCTCTTCCATGTGAACTGTATAAATTTGGTATCCTTTCCTGACACTTCTTTTCAGCTGCCCAACTAAAATTTCTCTGAATATTATAGCTCTTTGAATTCCTTGAACTAATATCAACTTCCCTTCTTCATCAATACAAGTGAATGTCTTTTTGTAATAGTCTAGGAAAACATAATGTTTGTCCAAGAAATCCATACCAATTAGGTAGTCATAAGAACCTAATGGTTTGATGTTTAAACCTACTTTCATACTCAGTCCATTAATGTTCATTGGAAAATCCTTAACAACTCATTGATTCTTCTTTTATATCTTGTATCTTACTAAACCAACCAATATTTTCCATGCTTACTTCTTAGAAAATTAAATCTCTCAACTAGATTGTGATCTATGTAACTAGACTAACTATTGAATTAATTAAAATTGCTACGGGTTGATTGTTAATCATACCTTCAACTTCAATCATATGAGATTGAAAATTATCTTTCTTATTTTCCAATGCTAAATACATCCATGTCATGCTTTTACCCATAAATTCAATTGTTTCATCCTCCTAAATGTTGTGCATATTCCTCCTTTCTCCTTTGTGAGGGATATCTCTATACATATGATCTCCCTCACATCCCAAACATTTAATGGGATATTTTCTTGGTATTTTACCCAAATTCTGTGACATTTTTGGGCTCATTCTATGTTGGTTGTCACTGGGAATTATTTCTTAGGAAAATTAGCTTGAATCTTTTCCTTCCATGCTCCAGATTACCTTTCTTCTTGTCAATCCATGCTCTCTGAAAAGTTGAGCCTCCCTTATGTTGGCCATAAAGGAACTTGTATGTGCTTATGGATTCCTCCAATGTATTGGCTTGTGCATACTTTATATTGAAGGTAGCTCACTCAAGAATATTTGAATCTTGACTTGGTCATTCTTGATGAAGTCAACATACCTCAAAAACTCAATAAATCTCCTCTCATACTCATCCATGATCATGCTCCCAAGTTTGATTTCAAATAAATCTTTCATCTTCCTATCATAACAATGATGGGAAAAATATTTCCTTTGAAAATACTTCCTGAACTACCTCTAAGTTAGCTTATTTTCATCAATGTGCTTGAATTGCACAAGTTATTCCCACCACATTGATGCTTTCCCTTTTAGCTAGTATATTGCAACTCTAGATTTTGAATGTGAGGAATAATTGTATAGCTAAAAATATTTCCTCATTCCCCAAAACCATGCCTCTACATATTCATCCTTATTGTGCTCACCATTAAATGTATGAGCCTTTATCTTTTTAATATCCCCTTGAAGCTCATCTACTCTAGGCATCCTCTTATGATGTCTCACAAGAGATAGACTTGGGATTCTTCCTACTCTTGCAGCTAAGAGTCTTGGTGAGTGAAAGTGGTGTCTACCAACACTTTTATATCCTTCCCTCCTAGGATGTGATTTGTGATCCTCTGCCCTCCTTCAGTCAGTTTCCCTATCTATATTCTTTTGTATGTTGTCAAATATTTGCAACAACTTGTTATTCATGCTTTTTTATTGATCTTGAGCCTCCATAAGCTTCTCATTATCGAATTTATATATCAAAAAATATCTTTCTATTATTTTTATGGTCTCGACCATATTAATATTTTTCTCTTTTCTTTCTCTGTTCCCACTGGACTCAGTCTCATCATTCCCCAAGATTGAATTTAACCCCTTGACTTCATCCTCATGAGTATCCTCTATATCATTGATCTTCATTGTAAACTATCTACCTTTAACTTTAAGTATTCACATTGTGTAGCCAATAGAAACATCTATTATATTAAACACAAAGAGAAAAATCAGGAAATACACACATCATTTTTACTCCTTGGAGACCACTCAATGCCTTATTTTTCGTTTATGATGAAATATGGTACCCATCTATGAAATAAGAGTGACAAAATCGATTCTTCTCTTCCCTATATTTCCATCAAATATTCATTTTCTCAATCATGATCTCTGAACAAAAGGTTATGGTTGTCTAAAGTTACAAATCTTCCTCCAAACATAGAATTTTTTTTTTATATTTTATGACATAGCCTTGCTCATGTGACACCCTTCTAAGATGGAATGAAATGTTCCCATTGATGTGGCATATGGGTCAAAATTTCCTACTCCACTACTGCTCTATCATCCTCTTTGGAAACTTGGCCCTACCTTGTCATCCTTTCATTCCATGTTGGTGCAAGGATCGACCATCTCATAGTTTAACATGGGTCCATGTATCTTGATTTTATAAACTCCCAGATATCTGGTCATCCAACACTTCAAAAATTTCATATATCTAGCCCCACCAATTTTTTTGGATATCCATCCATCTGAAATATGGAATTTTGAAAAATTCATTTTAGGAAATCCTAGATTTTTGAATTTATTGATGGTCCTCCTTTATGACTGTGGGTCCCGCTGGAACCCAACGTCCACCTGGAACCTCCTTAATTTTCCACCTTTTCTAACGTGTTCCAATGACAACCTCCATTTGGCGCTCATTTTCTTGCATGGATCCCACATTGGAGTGACGTGTCCACCTACCTAGCATCTGTCCCTTCCGTCTTGAGGCTTATGGTTCCACTATGTCAAGGTTCCACATCCGACATCCGACATTTCATATAAGTTCCTCTCATTGAACTCTTGGATTTCATGATTTCCAAATATCCAGGTTCCATAAAACCATTCCATCATTTGACATATGGAATTTTGCAAAATGGAATTTTTCAATAAATGGAATTTTGCAAAATTCCATTTATTGAAAAATTTGATTTCTTTGTTTCTGGATGTCCTTGGTTCTACCTCTGTGTTCCTCCACCTGAAATTTTTCCAAGATCAAATCTTGACCGTCCATGCCACCTCAATATCTGTGCTCTAAGTTATTTGGTGATCTAACCATACATGCTTGTATATTTTAACCTTGTACAATTAATTACCAAATATATTCTTAATAAAAGAAAAATATATACAATGGTACACACACATTATAGAAAGATTTTACCCTGGAAACTAAAACTGGGAAAACCAACAACCAATTTATAGTGGCTCCTTTAATTACTTATTCATCATCATATTCATTGTTTATAATACAACACATATAGGATCCCATGAAATCCAAAACCCATAATCCATTTACCTGGATTAGTCAACAATCCTAATTCCTTAACTGGAAATAGAAAACCATCGACGAAAACCATGTACAAAACAAATGCTAAAAATGGATGAAAAAAAATGAAAAAAAACAATTTGGGGGGGGGGCTCCACCCCTGAATCCTCTTGTGACCCCTCATTTTCCCAACATAATACAAACACTAGGTTTGGTCATGCAAATATTATAACACATACCCAACAATAGTCACCTTGGTGACGTGACGAGACATTTGTACATTGATGTGGCATCCAAAATATGACTTTTTTCTAAAATCAATTTTTAAGAAATTTCAAATTTATATATTTCTGGATGCTCCAAGTTCGACCTCCCAGTTCCATCCATCTGACCCTCTCCTTGTAGCCTGCCATTGTAGCTTGCTGAAAGGTACTTCTTGTTGATGTGTTATCTAGCATGGCATGCTAATGTGGAAGACAGACTCATCATGTCGACATGGTACTTTTGAAACAATAGGATAACATGTCATCTAACGTGGAATATGAATCATATTTTTAACATTTCATAGTACTATGACATGGCATCTGGTGTGGCCTTATGATATTGCATTTGACCTCTAAAACTTTGGAGAAAAAAAACCACTTATTGGTTTTTCCATTTTTCAAATTCATGTATGGTCACGGTTCCTCTTTACAGGCTCTTCCCATTCATCCTCCAACCCATGAATTCCACCATGGCCTACTGAGGATCACCCTCTACTGATGTGGCATGTTAATGTGGTATCCACAATATGAACTTTTTGAGAAAGGCCCTTTTTGAAATTCTCCAAATTTTTGGATTTCTAGATTTTTGGATATCTGGATCCAAAAATTCTCAAACTTTCGAATACAAGGTTCCTCTTGTAACGTCTCCTAGCCCAACCAAGGGAAATTGCGATGTATAATAACTCATAAATTAAAACTTTCTACAAACTAATAATTTCATGTATCTTACAACTACAAATTACATACAATTTTAATTGTTGAATGTTACCATTCTTTAGATGTGTCTACAACATGCAAAAACAACATGTAATGTAACTATTAAACTCAATTTCAGAAACATATAAATCATTTTGATACACATAGTTAATGCATAACAAATAAACTCATAATACAAACAAAAATAAGATAAAACACTTATCCTTTATAAATAGTTGTGAAAGCATCTCGTTGGGACATACGTTCCAGCCAACCATAGACTTGTTGTTCCAAATATCAACAACAAGTCACCCCTGAGCTAGGTATAGAAATCCACAAAAGAGGGTGGTATCTCACTATCCACTAACAACTCAAATTTCCCAAAACTTGTTGGTATTCTCGTACAACTATCTTGATTTTCCACCATCTCTCTTCCTCTTGACCTATCCAACACAAGGAATGTACCCCTTCATTGATCGCAATCCCTCAGGAATCCTATTCATTTATTGTTGGAACATCAATCATTGATGGTTCATCACACATATTTTAGGTTTAGTCAGTCGATGTTGGCACATGCACAGGTAGGTTAAAGACCCTAGGTTCAAGTTACTTAGTCCAACAAAACCCTACAGACACCGACCCTTTCGACATCACTTGCATGCAGGAGAAGTCTCACCCAAGGTATCTTTATGGGAACTACAGGAACCAATATTATGCAGTGGCGAGGGGAATATTGGAAACCCACTCGGTCATATCTACAAGATCCTCTCACACACTAGACCCTTGTTACCCTGAACTTGTTACTTATTTATATATCACATATCCCCATAGTTGTGTTATTTAGTGGTTAAACATACAATAATGGTTATTGTGAACTACTATATCCTCATCAACATTAAAGATAGGCATACAAAAAAAATTAAATATAAACACACATTTACATTACAGACATGAATTAACATCCAACAACACGGTTCTACACAGATTTATCATGCTTCACCCAACTTTAGGCTACGTCCACAAAGTATTTTCTTCTTTATTATATTCAAGTTTCTTGGTTGCGCTCTGTTCTACAATGGATTCTTAGCGTACAATTATCCTGACATCTGTAATTTCTTTACAATCTTCACTCTGAAACTCTCTTTCTTTCTATCTCCATCTATCTCTCTTCATCTCTCTCTCGGGATCGTGACACCCTTTACATATTTATTCATTATGATTAGGGCCTTTTGAAAAATCATAATGAGTTTTCTACCCCTCATTCTTGGTAGGAGACAACTCATTATGAGCTGGATAGAACTCATGCTTGGTTGGTTTCCTAGATTTTGCGCTAGCTATTTTTTCTTGTCCCCCTTCTCTTCTTTCCTCTCTCTTTTTTCTTGATATTATTTATCTTCTTTGGCTTCTACCTTCCTTCTCATTTTCCCTATACCTCATCTCTTCTCACTTTTCCATCCCAAAAAGTTCCTTTCCAATAGGCCCCCAACACTCACTTGTGGTTCATCCAGAGCCAGTTAGGCCCGTTGTGTCGTTCTCCTCCATGCTCAGTAAATTGATGGAGGGTGTGATTCGCTACATGTATTGTTGTTGTTAGTTCTGATTCCTTTTTCATGATTTCCTCCATCGTTTGCATTGTCAAACTAGTAAGTTTGGTCTCAATGTATTGCACTACTAGTATCGTAGTTTTTTGTACATTATCTAGTCCTTCTAGTACCTCGAGGGCCTCATCTTGTAGTGGTTGTAATTTTTGTGTGATCTTCCTCTATTATTCCTTCATCTGTTCCACTGCATTGTACAATTTTATGTTAGTCAGGATTGTTGTCATTATTTCTTCTAGTGGTGAGTATTTACACGTTCATTGGCTTGATGCGCTTGTTCCTGCGTAGTAATTTAATTTCTTTCCCATTTCTTGGAGCTCTGGGTTGGTAGTAAGATTTGTCCAAATGTGTGTGCCTTCGTAGCACATATTTATGCATTCTTGTTCCAATATTTTGATATTTTCCACCGATGTATTAGTTTTGCTTTCCCTTGTGGTGTCCCTAGCTGCGTGTGCAGTTCCAACTCGGTGATCTTTTTTTGCATTCCCTTGATGAATGTACTTATATTGGATACCTACTCTTCTACTATGGCCTCTACTACCAATGGAACTTCTTTGAATAGGTTATGAACTGTCCCTTGGATTTTCTCTGCGAAATGTTCGAATTCATCCTTTTCCTTTAAATCTCTGTCGACCTTTTCTTCTTTCTTGTCCTTATTTTTCAAGGATTTTTTGGCCTTGAATTGTTCCTCGCGCTTCTCTTTCAAGGCTTTCTCTACCTTTCGTTCAGTGTCACTCTTCTCTTTCATGGAGAGTTCCATTTTTTGTTCTACTATGCACTTTTCTTGTATTGCAGTGGCACATTTCTTCGTTAGTTCCATCTTCTCAGCTTCTTCTTTACCAAATTCATTGAATGCAGTGTCTTCTTGGAGATGTAATTCCTACATGATATATGTGTGAAAGCCCTGTAATAATTCCATAGGCATATGTGAAATGACTAGGTCCATGTGACTTATTCCTTGTAGCTACTCTTGTACTTCAGGGTTGGATATCTCGATTGTCTCTTCTAGGATCTGGATCATTTTTCACTCTAGTGTCAATTGTGTTGATACTGCAGTCCATACTTCCTCTTTTATTCCTTCTTGGCCTATGCTTGGTCCTTGCACATGTGCTTTCTAGGATGTTTCCAATAACTACATTGTAACATCATACATTGGTCTTACACTTTTTTTGTAGCTCTTCATATTTTTTTGTGGTCTCTTGAGGACTTCCTCCATGGCATCCCTTACTCGGTAGCCAATTATGTCCATGCCATCATCCATTAGTGTTTATACGACTGATGTCTTTTGGGCCTTTTTCTTCTTCTGTGCAGATGAACATGTGCTTTGGTCCTACCATTTTTTCCCCATCTTAGGTGAGGGTTGTGGAAGTTAGTTTATTCGTTCTATTTCTAATCAATCCTTTATGTCATTTACTTTATTATGTCCTCTACACCGTTTTCTTTAGGGTCCATCTCTACATATGGGAATTTGTTTTCCTCAGTGTTCCTCCCTTGCATTGTTGCATCTCCTTGTGTTGGGACTTTCCATTATGGTTCCCAATCCTACATGATGATATGGATGCATTCTTCTGTTATTTTGTACCTTATCTGGACCCACTCCTCCCTTGGATCTTTCTTGGCTTTAATTTACATGTGATGCATGTCTATGCAAAACTTCACAACTGGTCCATATGCCTCTACCAACTGTGGTGACATGCGTGGCACATTCCAGATACCATGTTGAATCGTTTCTAGCATAGAGAAATAATTCTATGTTGTTGTCCATTTGTCTCCTCTTGTTGGTTGAAAACCAAAAATTTTGCTTTTTTTTCTACTATGCATGGTTTCCGTCTCATCCCTAAGAACTACACATCTTCTATCTCTCCCCATGTTGTGAAGTAAATCAAAATAAGGAGCTAGGGGTAGTGAAACTTTGTTTCCTTATCTTGGGAATCTACACAGTCTGGTAGGAATGGTTCCCAACTCATTGTAGTTCCTTCTACATATTTTTTTGTCACGGATATTACCCTTGCTGGTACTTGATCCTTCCTACACTTTTGTATCAACTTGCATGCTAACATTTGTGTCACTATTTGAATTGTTGGTTGCATATAGATGGCACATCCAAGTCATGCATCCCTCTAACTATTTGAAACTTCACTCGCATGGCCTATGATAGTGCTATGTCTGTATTTTTGTATGAATATGATAGAGAAGGGTATACCCCCTAGGTTGGAAGCCCAGTGATTCTTCCTATCAAGTCTATGTCAATATAGATTGGATTATTCAGCTACATGTATCGCCCATGTATGCAATATAAAAGGAGTTTAAATCATGCATTGAATTCATTGTTATGTCTAAAGTATGGGATGTAGAACATGTTGAGGAGGCCTGTTGGCTCCAATCCTCTAGCCCAAACCTTGGTTATTGGTATGCTCTTCCCTATAACTGGATACACTTTGAGTTCCAGGTATTCGTGGGGAACAAGTTCAAGGAACTTCACCACATCAATAATTTCATGGTATGCATATTTCAATTAGGGTACCTTCCCCAACATGTCTTCAACAATGATGACTTCCTTTGGAATGCCTAGGGTCACCAATGTATAGTCTGAAGTCTTCTACAATCTGACCGGTGGGGATTCATCCTTCCTAGGTGGTATGTCGTCACGAGGAAACCTCGACTCCGATGAGGACGTGCCAAGGGTTTACTCAATCTCTAGTTCATCTGTTGGAGATCTGTTGTGACTCTTCCTTGGTACAACTATTATTTCTCCAGTGGCTCTGGGAGGTGCCATTTCAGTCATTAAGTAGTATTTGACAGGTTTTGTAGCTCTGTATCTTGTTCTAACTCTATTCTCTCTAGCTCTGTTCTCTCTATCTTTCTTGTAATGCTAAGTGACAATATCCTGTATCGGGTAACCCTAGCTACTTTTATATCTATTTTCCAGTTGTAGACTGGTCTTTGCACCTTTCCTCCTATCTCATCTTCTTGTAACATGACAGGTGTTTTTGTTAATGGTGCTTTATTTCCAAAAACATTATTGTATTTTCATCATATACTTCCCCTTGATCATGCGCAATGGCAACATTTTTCTTTTATTCCATGTCATTATGATGACTTTATGACTTGGTATTATCCACCCATAACTGTCATTTCCTCTGTTTTCGTACTTTCATCGGTCTTGTTGTGTGGTCTGGTGTAATTACTACTCTAAAATTTATCTCTTTTGCATCAGGTCTCCTTGGTTGGTGCAATTTCACTTCTCTATGCGGTTCCCATTTTCATTTACTTATGTGCAAGTTTTTTTTTTCTTGCACAGTTCCTCCTATTGTACAGATTGTCGGACCTCTTGATAGATTTTTGGTCGACTGTCATTCACCCTTCCTTTTAATGATTCTCCGTTAATTATTTCCAACTACACAACACATTCCTTTGTTACTTCCTTGATCACATATGGTGCTAGCCATTGCATACAAAACTTCCCTAGGTGTTGCATAAATTTTCTATCATATAGTAGTACCAAGTCACCTACTCAGAATTTTTTCAACTTAATGTGTCTATGATGCCATGATTTTTCCCTTTCCTTTTGAACATGCTGGTGAAACCCCATGATAAATATATCCTCCTCAAGTTGTATTAGTTGTGATAGGCATTCCCGTATTGTGTCTGAATCCGAAATATCCATAATAGATGCGAAGCGTAGGCTCAATACAATAAATTCCATCAACATTACCACCTCCTACCTGCATACCAACTTGAAAGGTATTTTTCCTGTTAGTTTTTTTTTATTGTCCTATATTCCCATAATATAGCATGAACTCTTAAGTTCCAGTCATCTCTTCGTATGTTATAGATTTTTTTTAGTGGATTCTCTAAGATTTTGTTGAATGTTTTGATTTTTCCATTGGCCTGTGAGTGGTGCAATGTACACTTCTGATGGTGAATTTGGAATTTTTTGGTTAAATATTCTATGGTATTATTGATGAAGTGTGTCCCTTGATCAATAATCAATTTTGTTGGACATCCAAGTCGAGTTACTATATTCTCAAACGAAACAATGTGCAATAGTTTATGCACTGCAATCTGTAACTAGCACGACTTCTTCCCATCGAGTCAGATATTTTTTTGTCATAATGATGTACCTAGTCCCTAATATTCTTTCTAGTTGGTTGATTGGTCTGAAGAAGTCTATGGAACACTTATCAAAAACCTGTAATGAAACTTGTGTATTCAATGGTATTTCATCCCTTATGGAGGGATTTTCGACCCTTTGACAAACATCACATGTTTGATAGTATTCCTTTGCATCCCCGTGGAGTGTATGCCACCATAGTACTACATGTAAGATATTATGTGAAGTATCTTTACCTGCATAATTTCCTCCTACTGTCTTGTCATGTGCTTCTGCCAATATAATCTATCTTTCTTGTTCGACCACACAATGTTGTAGTATTCCATTTGTTCCTAGTTTATATAAGCTACCTACAATCAATTGGTAGTTTGTAGCCTTTACTACCAACTACTTTTTCTGCTCAACCTTCATGTCTGAGGGATACATCCATGTTGGGAACGTGCCTATTGTGAGAAGGAAGTCTATTTTGGGTGAATGCCTAATTTTGGAGAAAGATCTGTTTTGGGAAAGACCTATTTTTGGAAAGGAAGACCTAATTTTGTAGAGCACGCAATAGGTGGCAAGAAAGAAACATGCAGGAAAACAAGGAAAAACAACATGTAGAAGGAAAAACAATGTGGTGTGCAGGAAAAAAATCTTAACCATTATAGGGTTAGGGTTTTTGACAATATTGTAACGACTATAAGCCTATAAAGTAGTATAAATAAGGACCTAGGAGGTCTAGGAAGGGGGAGGATGAGGATAAGAGCTTGTAATAGGAAAGGGGATGTCAGTTGAGGATAGAGAGAGGTGATTATTATGAATTTGTGGGTTGTTTATGATCGTAGTAAGTAATGTAGAAGAGTAAAGTAAGGTAGTCTTTGAGTGTTATATCACAGGCTGAGGAGATTGGTGTGATCTATTCAGACTCACAGAGTGTTCTTACCGTCAATCTTGATTGTATTACTAAAAATGTAATGTGCACAACGCAAGATTTTATAGAAGAATAAATAAAAGAGAAGAGAAGCCAGATCGTTTTTGGACATAGCCCTAGGAGTAGATGAACCACGTTAAACATCGTGTTCTGTGTGATTGTTAATGAATGTTTACTTTCTATTGATCATTAGTTTAAGAATGGATTGTTAAAGTATATTTATCAGCATGCATGCATAGGGTTAAAGATGAATGAATCATAGAATTAATTGAATGATTAACAAGGATAATGCACAAGAAAGAAAGAACACAATCACATATCCCCACTCATTCCTAGATTGCAAACACCTGAGTATTGGAGTCCCGCATAAAGGCTATCTCGGGTGAGACTATGTTGTGCACCCTATGCGTAGCGTTTCCTTCTAGTTTACGAGGAGGGCCGATAGTTTTTGAGGGTTTTGTTGGAAACCTGTTGAGATATGAACCTGGGTCAACCTAAGAAGAAGTAAAGAAACCAACAAATGGTTTCGTTGTCGGCTAGAACTGCACTGGATTGAGTGGATGGGACCCGTGGACAAAACATGTGGAGGATGAAAGTATAGAAGGGAATGTTCAGGCCATGGAATCCAACAAAGGTGGAGATTGAAAGATGGTTGAAAACAAAGGAACTTGAGTTTGTGCAGAAGGACAACAAAAACCCTAAGTTAACATCGTGCAAATATATTGAGAAATACGTGTTTAGCAACTTGCATGAGATAATTTTTTGTAATTTCCTACATTTGGTGCAGGAGTTGTTATTGAGGTTAAAGGAAAACCACCCTACAAATCGAATCAGACAATTGGATTGGAATCCTGTGGAGATTGTCTAGTTACAACAAGTTAATAACAAATTTACGCGTCTAATAGATTTCTGGTTAGACGATATTGTTGGAGGATTTATCACTGAATTCACAATAGATACCATGAAGTCCTACATCGCAGCAGAGAAATATTTTATAAAAGGACCCAGAGACAGGTAGATCAGATCATTTTATACTTCAATCAAGATTTTATTGTATGACAACAGTGTGATCACCATCGAATCAGACAACTAAAATTCTCTGCATGCATAGGGGAAGGGGGGAAGCACTGATCGAAGGTTGAAATATGGATAGGGATATGGATAAAGGAAATAATAAGGAGGAAATGGACCCAATCATGATGTAAGAGGACTAAACAAATCATATAATGTTGAAATTCTGAAAGACGTGCAACAAAATACCCTACCAATATAAAATGAATAACAAGAAGAGAGCCATAGCTGACAGAGAAGGCTTGGCAAGCAATGAAGAAGAGGTAGAAGCTATTAGATATGTGGATAATATTGAGTAAATCATGCACACAACATATGAAAGGAAAAAAAGAGGTCCAGTGTCATAAATAGAAGGAAGAACTCCAATCCATATCACCGTCACTGTAGAACCTACAATCCCATGTGCGACTAATACACCAAAAAGAACACCATAGTTTAGACAACCAAATTTTAGTGGAAGAAGAACAATAAGTCAAGGATACAATAAAGGAAAATAAACTGGGGGAACAAGTTCAAGAAGTAGCAACCAATTTTCTACATTGCGTGGAGGCAGTGGTTCAGCACAACTCAAAATGGAACGACATGATCCCACGATCTGATTACCAGAATTTTGGGGAGAGGCATCAAAGGAACCTAAAAAGAACTTATTCATTTGTGAGAAGATATAGGAAGCAAAGAATATCACATATGAGGATACAAATCTCATGTAGTTAGATATCACACTAAGAGACCATGCACTGGACTGGTACATGATCCTAGATATAAACAGTCTGCAGGGAGTACCAAAGACTATCGCAGACATGGAAAAACTACTAGTAAACTAATTTCAGAAGACCAATAGACGAATGAAATGATTGAAATCAAGAAGAAACCAGGTGAATCTATTTGGGATATTGATCAAAGGTTCAAATGTATGAAAGGTAAGATGAAATATGAAATTACTGACATGCAACATAGGCACTTATTTGTGAACTCACTATTACCACACTTGAAATACCTATTAAGATAACAACAATTCCAAACTCATGCAGAGGCTCTGTAGGAAGCATTACAACTGGAAGAGAACCAATATCAGCATACAAATCCAACAATAGAGGATTTGAAGGAGGATTTGAAGAATCTCACATTTCAACTTAACTAGAATAAGGGAAAAGTGAAAAGATAAGTTGTTTGGTGTACGCTATGCAGGATAGAAGGACACCATAAGAAAAAATGTCCAAATTTCATGCAGTATATGGAAACATGAGTATCACAACCCTTTCCAACAAGAGGATCATGGTGAAATATTTGTAAAACACATGGGCATGATCCATATAATTTTCCAACTATGCATAAGTATAAGACAATACCAAAAAGTTCATATTGCAATTTTTTCAAATCAGTGGGTCATGATGATAAGGATTGTAGAATGATGGAGATGATGAGAGAAATAACTTTAGGTACTTATAGTGTGCAATAATAAATGATGAAATGACAAGTTTCACCTCAGTTCATCCAAGTACCACCATCGTACAACAATGAGCAACCACAATACAATAATTCTCAACCATAGTATAGCCTCGCGCAGTATAACCAGGTACCCTAGTACATCACACCATTAGGATATCGACGTGGATACATAGGTGGAGGATGAGGTAGAGAACTAGTATCTTTCCAAAACTGCCAACAACTTGGAAATTATGTAAGGGATTTTCCACTTCCACCAACGACATGTATGTACTGTTGCACAATAGACCATGGCACAAAAGACTTTGCAACACTCTCGGGAAAGATCCATAAAAAAGGGAACCAAAAAAATAGAATGTCCAATTGATTTATGCAGAAGCCATGGATGATGGGATAAAAATCAATATAGTCACTCGAGGAGGAGCCAATATAGGAGTTGACACAGTAAAATAAGATCCAACTCAACATGAATGGGTTAAGAAGAATACTGAGCCACATAATCAGTTGGATGTGTGGACAGAAAAGGAAATATTTAAGGAGGCTGAATAGGAGTTTCTCAAGTAGAATGTTGTGTCTACATCATCCACACAAAAAACTAAGAACTCACCAATGTACGAGATTCCATCCTCAATGGACCATACTAGTGAAGGAAAACCTTTATAGAAATTAAGTTTCATAAATACTTTTTTGTAATCATGTGTTAAGTTATTGAATGATCCATCATCTGTTAAAATATTACAAAATATACTAGAAATATGCAACATAGATGTGGAAGGGAAGTTAGAGCAAAAAACAGTCAATCATCTCCATACAAGAAGAATGACAAGCAGAGAATTCAGACTAAATGCTAACATTGGGGATTTCAACATGGGAGATATTATACTTGATTTAGGCTCTGAAGTAAATGTATTACCTAATAGGACTTGGCATTGTATGGGAGAATCCACACTAGGATATTCACCTGTCCAGTTGAAACTAGAAAAAAAAAAAGTGTTACCAATTGGAAGGCTTAAAGGTGTGACAACAGATTTGGATGGAGTGCTCACTATGTCAGATTTTGAAGTGATAGAGATAGTAGATGGCACAACACCTTACCCAACATTACTTGGATTGGATTGGGAATTTGATAACTAGGATATAATCAAACTGAAGACAAGAAAAATGAATTTTGAATCAAGCGAATATAGAGTTATTGAACCATTTGATCCTTTAGAAGGATAAAATTTTGTATAGGCCACTTGTTTGAATCTGGAAGAAATAAACTAGTTGTACAGAACCATCGTGTGAGAAGAGGATTATGTTAACCCAATTGTAGATGGGGTACTTAGCTGGAGAATCATTACATCATGTGCTTCCAACTCAGACACAGGTTTGGAGAATTAGCAACAACAATTACATAAATTTTCCACAAGGATGTGCGGAATAATAGATCACGAAGTAACATGGGTCGGTACAAAGATAAGATAGCTTCCCAGTTTTCATGGGATAAATGAATTAGAGGAATTCATGACAAGATATGAAGATGAAGTGTTAGAAAATTAGGGGCTCTTATCCTCAGATATTTCACTCAAGGAAACCCCTGCAAGATGGTGAGGTATGCATAAAGAAACAATTCAAGACTGGTATTAGTGTAAATGACTACTGTGCATTCAATTTCACACATAACCGGGGAGAAATAGAGTCTAGAAGTATGATGGGAAAGACACACCAGTTGAACACCTGAAGAAGTGTAGAAAAAAGTGTAATATGACACCACTAGAGGAATTGACTCATCACTTTATCCATATAGTGGAAGGGATCCCAAGGAACTGGTACATAGACCAAGAGATGGGAAGAGGCAATATAGAATGGACAGGATTACAACAGAATTTTGTAGTAACCTTCACATTGGAACATGAGAACCCCAACATTGATTCAATGCTGAAGTTGATATTAGGAGTGATATTTTTTGATGAACCAGAGGTTGAAATCATGAGATAATATCAACAAAAAAGCATACAAACAATCAAAGATTTACTCTAATTCTATCATTTCGAAGAGGAAGCACCAAATGAAAATGACTTGCGTAACATTCAGATTACAAATATTGAAGGAGAGAGAGAGAGGTGGATGGTACATCTTTGGAGTCAGAATTATTTTCTACACCAATAAAATTTA
Source organism: Picea sitchensis (assembly GCA_010110895.2). Taxonomy (NCBI): domain Eukaryota; kingdom Viridiplantae; phylum Streptophyta; class Pinopsida; order Pinales; family Pinaceae; genus Picea; species Picea sitchensis. The sequence goes on along the minus strand of SNQJ01S0022056.1, from coordinate 198,764 downwards.
AATAAGTCAACATTGGGACGAAGGACATCCTAAAATGGAAAGTATTGGAGACTATTGGGATGAGAAAACATTAGAAATAATAACAGAGTTACTGCGTGAATATAGTGAATTGTTCCCAAAAACCTTTACAAAGATTAAAGGAATAGTAGGGGAGCTGCGTGAGATGAAGATACCCCTCAAACCTGAGGCTAGACCTATCGGGAAAATATATTACAGACTGAATCCAATGTATAAGTAGAAAGTGAAAGCATAAATTGACCGAATATTGGATGTTGGCATTATAGAACCGGTGGAGGAATCTGGATGGATCAGTCCCATGGTATTACAAGAAAAGAAGCGAGGTGGGATAAGGATTTTTGTAGATACGAGGAAAATCAATGATGATTTCTTACATGACCCTTTCCCTACCCATTTTACAGATGAAGTCTAAGAAAATGTGGGAATCCAGGAAGCATATGCATTCACATATGGATTCTCAGGTTACCATAAGATCAAAGTATCTCCAGAGAACAGGTATAAGACTATTTTCACTATAGAATGGGAATCCTACCTATTATCACCCTATAATTTATAGGATCAACTGGTGACTGGAATATTATATCTCTAGTGTTTTTGTTTGTCAAATGATTTTTCATTCTGCAAATAATTTGAAAATAAAAAGAAAAAAGAAAAGAAAGAAAAAGAAAAGAAAGAAAAAGAAAGAAAAAGAAAAAAGAAAAGAGGGCATAAAATAATTTTAATGAGAGCCCCGTGCAATAACAGTGACTTGGTCCATACCTTTCAAGAATGGCCAAGTTCTTTTAAATTGATGTTGATAGGAATAGTGAATAAGCTTGGCTAAATTGTTTAATATTAGCCAAAATATCTAGGTTAGTTAGTGAATAAATATGGTCAGACTGTCTAATCTTGGTCAGATAGCCCCAGGGTAGAATAAGTTCTTAGCCCAACAATTTAATCTAGGTTAATTGTCATAGGAAGATAAGTTAGAACATAGGCTAGTTTGCTTTACTTCAATAAAACCAGCTTGATGATCAATGTTGCACCATGTTTTGGATGCTCGAAATATTGTTTGCCTAACCCCTTGGCGATGTAAAATGTAAAAGCTTGAGAAAAATCCATGAAATGCACTTATCCTAAGTTCTCTGGGCCCATACACTTTCCGCGCCCACATTTATGCACCGCTCAAGCATCAACGGTCCAGATGATTGCGCTCAGATCTGTGGTAGACAAATATTTCCAGACCCCCTCGATCGTTCTGCCTTTAACGGAAGGGGGGGGAGTCTGGAATCACTAATAATGCATGTGTGCATCTGGATGACCCAGGTTTCAGCACTCAGA
>SNQJ01S0022056.1:169759-197301 GCA_010110895.2 Picea sitchensis | reverse complement strand
CGACTGATCTATCTTTAACTGTGGGGGGGGGTTCTGGAATGGAATCTCACTCTGGCAGGCCCCCTATCTATACATGGCATGAATCTACTGGTCCCAAATCCCACCGCCTCTCACTGCCTGACATATCACATCATCTCCTGACATCATCATCCACCTTTCCAAAAGAATCCCATCCCATAAACTTCGTCAGTCCTTCCCCCTCATTCACTCGTGGCAAGCCCCCTCACCATGATGTTTCCTCCAATCAATAACTGCCACATCACCCATTCGTATCCTTCAGTCACTGTCACTTTCCATATCACACTCTAAGTGACTCGTTGGCCATTTATTACTGGATAACCTATCCTTTAACCAGCTGACCTATCCCCCACACCCAACAGATGCCCGTTTACTCAAAATTACCCTCACTCTTCATTCCTTTACCATTTACCCACTCATCACACTAGATAATTTACCCTGTTTTCTTCTCTGTTACAGCCAGTCGCCCCTATCTACAGTCATCCTCGCTAACGTTGTTTTATTTGTAGGTATTTCTACAGTAATGGTGCCAAAGTCAAAACGAGTAGAAGGAGAGGAGAATTCATTTCTCCCGCCTCCTGTCGACCTCGACAGCATTCCACTAGATGACAAAGATTACTTAATCGTAGATACTAAGTGCGATTTCAACTTCGCAGACCTTCAGTCATGGCTTAAGGAAGTTTTCCTGGACCAAAGTGATGAAATTGGACTCTGAGAGTCCAACCTACTCCAGTATCTCTTTCCTCAGATTCACCATTTCCCAGAGTTTTCCCTCAAGTGCCAAGCCCACTATATCCCTGAGCAAAGAGACATCATTTCCTCTTCCAGGGAAGTTCTTTTCCTCATCATGCCAGAAGCCATCGACCAAATGATGCAAATATCCTGATCCGACTCCACATCACCTTTTAACCTTGAAATTTGTACAGAATTATACCAGAAGATGAATTTTCCTCAAAGAGCTCAAATATTTGAGCTCTTTCTTCCACAATCATCTCAGCTCCCCACTACAAATCCCCCTTATCCTTCCTCCATGTTATCAACCAAAGGAAACCAGGTTATCATGTCCCTATGCACCTTGTTGGGTTATTATTTAGATCAGTGGGTAGATGAACCCATTTTGGGGTTTTTGTCTATTTTCTCCACCGATGAGAAGCCCACTACACAGTTTGATTTTAGCACGTTCCTAGTGAATAATATTCACGAGCAATTTGTCAATTTCGCCACAGAAGGCATGTTCCGGTATTCTTCAATACTGGCATACCTGTTTGTTTTCTTCCAAGCGGACAAATTTACTTTTTCCATGCAAAAGATGGACGGAGATGGAAGACCCCATGCAATGACTGCATGGATGTCCCTGCTCAGACATAACTCCATGGACTTCAGTTTCAAGCAATTCATTGATCAGTTCTACCACCCAGTGGTGAGTATGCTTAGCGGAAGACAAGAACCCAGGATTAATAACGAAGTTCAGAGGATCCTACATCTCTCGGATCATACAAAGAATGGCGATTAATACTTGTACCAAGATCACACTGAGATTAGAATCTATGGGTATGAGTTGGCCCCATATAAACTACCCAAATACTTACCTATTAGAATTTTTTCTCTGGAATACATAAGACAGACGATAAACTCTGATGATATTCGCTTTGTGTCTTTAAAGAAAAATCAACAACTCAGAATCAAAGGGCAGATTGGGTCTTTCATTTGCAACAATCAAAGTGTAGGGGAAGAAGAAAATAGGCTACTGAAGGAAATGAAATTCTTTATGAGTTTCACATGGCACTATGATCCGTGCGGGATTATTTCCGAAATGAGGGTGAAAAATAAGAACATCCCGTATGTCCACGAATCTAGGCCTGAGATAGAAAAATTTGTAAATCAGACAGGATGGGAACCAAGTACTTTGGTCGAGACAAAACAACATGACACCTCTGTCACTGTATCACAGACAACCACACCACAGGATCTGAAGGAGAAAAGGTCTAGGCATGATTTGTCACCCCCTGTCACTGAAGTGTCATTAGAAGAATTTCGAATGCATACCAAAAGGCCCTAAACCACAGCTCCTGACCCGGCTAGAGAGAGGGAAGTTCCATATACTACAGTGATAGAGGTTGATCGGTCACCTCTCAATAAAAGCGACAAGAAGATTATAACCACAGTGTTACCAAATAAGCCTACAGATACTCCACCGATCAATTAGCCAGGCAAGACAGGTCCAAAGCTCAGTATCTTTGAGAAATATGATCTGATCAAGAAAAAGAATAAGACTCTGACCAACAACACATACGCCCAATTCTAGAAGTAGACATTGTCTGCACAACAAAGGTTTCTATCGGCATTCGACACAAAGAAGGGCATAGTGCACATGGAATTCCTCTAAGCACAGGTACCAGACCCAAAGGTAATCACTGATTACAAAAGGGCTACTTTTGAATTCCAAACCAAAGACGTGCACCCTGCCGATCAAATGGATCTACATAGGCAGATGGGAGAAATGGTTTTCTCCACACTGGCACATGCTTCCACTATTGCCTCCATATTACAAGTGTCTCTGAACAACATCCAAACATAGTTGAAGTTGGAGAAGATATCATCCTTTGTCAAAGACAACAGGATCAAGACATTGGAGGAACTAGTCCTCAAGATAGGGTACGATCCCTCGAATGTGAAAGCAGTTGAGAAGATGTTCAAGAAGAAAAACATAGAAATAACATATTTAAGGAAGCAATTGAAGCTGCCACCAACAGTAGACTCACAGGTGAAGGAAATAGCAGAAACAAAAGGAGAAAAAGATGATATGCTTAAATTAATCATGGAGCAAAATGCACAATTGAAAGAAATGGAAGATGAAATGGAAAAGATAATGAAAGATAAACAACAGTTGAATCCCATGAAAGTCATTCCATTGAGTGCAGTTCCACTCTCAGGAGTGAGCACAACATCACTAGCAGAAGTCCCATCGGCGAATCGACTGACGTCTCAGGAAAAGACGGTTGAATTGGCCAAATCTATGGAAAAGATGAACCTCCAGGAGACATAGATTAGCAGGCTCAAAAAGGATATTGAGAACCTTCAAGAACTCAAAAATTCTTATCAAACCATCTTTTCCAAGGAAAAACAAGTGTTAGATCAACTCAAACAAGAGTTACAACAGCTCTGGAAGCAAACAGTGGCAGGTAAAACGTTGGCCGAAGTTAAAGAAAGTGTCTGGACAGACATCACCAAGTATATGAACGAGATATGGCTGATGATACATATTATGTTTGAGCAAAATGAATTGGTGCAAAGAAGCAAACAGGCCATCGAGAAGATCATATCAGAATTAGGAGAGATGCTCGCACAAGCTAATGAAATCATCAAGTTCCTAAATTCTAAAACCACAGAGGAATTGGAAGAGCTAAGAATTGAAGATAGAACAGAGACCATCCTTGAGGTCAAGAGAGTCTTGACCAAGAGAGGATTGATGCTACAACTGGAAGAAAAGGTTCAAACCATGGACCAAGGGGTACAAAATTTTTTCAACAAGATTGAGGCTCTACAGAAGAAAGGTCTTCCTAGTCTGAAGGTGATAAATGACAAACTAATGACACTATCGGACTACAAAAAGAGACTAGCCGATGTGGCTAAGGATAGTTCAAAGTTTTCAGGAATTCAAGGCAACATCATTGGCAAGGCATTCCTACATGCACTTCAGTTGGACATCAGCATTCAACATGAGATCCGGTATATCTTCATCACCAAGCCTACCTTCGCCAAATACATAGAAATGGATGAAGTCTACTGAAGGCTACTTAAAGTCAGCGTTCCCAGTCATCTTCGATGGGAAGAGCTTTGTGACCTGATCGAGTAACATACGAGTTTTCCTAGCCTAGTCAACTATCCAGTCAGATGAGGTCATGCAGAGGCCTCCCTAATGGCTCACCCAAAAAACAACATGTAGTTGCAACACATCACCAAACAGTTCCTAGATTTCTATAGATTGTTAAGTTAGTTAGGCTAAAAATAGATTTACCACGTCTTGATCTTTAATGATAGAATCGTTTGTAATTTTGGGTTATAAATACTTCACTTTTCAAAGTATTGAGGGTTGATCTTTACGCCCCGCGAGATATCAGACTGTAATACTTTTCAAGAGATATTCCATTAATACAAAGAGGCATTTTTACAGGATTCTTGTGTGTATTCACTGGTGATGTTTTTCTTTCTAAGTTTAATGTTATTCTCGCTTAGTTATCACACTGTATGCTAAATATAATCTTCTAAAGTAATGAATGTTGCAGGATTTATCTTTGTATACCCTATTTCACACTTTGAAAGATTTTTATGTTTTATCTTTCGATTTTACGATAAAGAAATTCTTAACTTCTTCTTTATTGTAACGGACCTTCTCACCTTTTTCTGCTTTTCCTCATTTATGCTACTAAAAGAATCCAATGATTATATTATCTAGTCCTATGAAAGGTTTTCTTTGTTTTATGGTTTGGATTTCATTCTTACGATACATACCCCATAGCCCAACGGATGTGTAAACTATCTCAACCAGCCCGACAAACACTACAACAACAAAACTAACTTATTTGTTTACCTAGCCTAATATTTTAAATTTGAAACATATCTAAATCATATAGAGAGATCCCTCTCTGAAGTTGGTTGGGCTAGATCCTAGCTTTGAAGCAGTTGGATAAAGTTACCTCTTGTAGATTTCTTCTTTCCTGACAACCTCTAGGAAATTTACAGGGCGTTCACATAGTGGCAACCCTACTAGGGAAGAACTGAACAATTATTTTTTTTTAAACCTCACGTCCTCTTTTCCCTAGAAGAAAATATTGCTTCTAAAATATTGCAAATCTGAGAAAGAAGTAATGTTTAGAGGTTGTTAAAAACCTGTACATATTATTTTTAGACTGGTAAAACTAAAAAGTATATATATATATATAAATCAAAAAGAAATCTGGCTCCCAAAAGAGCTTATACTCGATCTCATCTTGACCCAGAACCTGCAATAGCAACAGATAATCTAGAATAGTTGCTCAGGAAAAAGGTCATTGTTGAAGGTTCAATAAGACCTAATCCCCTTCATAAATCCCCTTCTCTTCCAGAGGAACTTGTTGCCATTTGGGATCTCAACTTTGACATCTTTTTCGAACAAAGCCTGTTTAGAACAAAATCTAATAGCTTTGTGGCCAAGATCATCCTAGATCCGACTGTCTTGAAACCCCAGACTCCTGAAGTTCTATTTCCCACTGCTAAACCTCAAGCCATGAACTCTAACTATGTGTCAGCTAGCCCCTCCTCATCCTTGTCTTCTATCACCACTCCGTCTATCACCCTGATTATTGTCCTGCCATCTCCGCCTATCATGGTATCCAGATATGCTCCCTTGGGGTTGGCCACACCACTCCATGATATGCCCCAAGACTATCAAATGAGACTTCCAGAGTTCGATGGAACAAGACCCTTGAGCGCTCAACAACACGTTCATAAAATGAATGATTATTTTGACCTACAAGAAGTAGATGAGGCGGACGTTCAAATGAGATTGTTTGCCCAAAGTTTGACGGGTGACATTAAGAAATGGTATAAAGGTTTATGCGCTACCTCAGTCCTTGACCTTACCGCGTTCCAAAGGATTTTTCTAGACAGATGGGAGGTAAAGAAAAACCCTCTCCAAATATTTTCAGAATATGAAAATATCAGAAGAAATCAAGGTGAGACCGTACAAGACTACTGCACCCGTTTCAATAACCTGTACAATGCAATTCCAGCCAATATCAAGCCTCCACAAGGTTTAGCATTGATAAAATTCCCTGATGGTTTTGACGCTGATATGTCATATCAATTAAGGGAAAGAAACTCCACCACCCTGGAGGACATGAAGAAAAGTGCAATAAGTGTGGAGGCCAACCTGTTGGCAAAAAGGGCACGATAGAGGATAGAGAGGAGAGTCACAATCAAAGAAGAACCTTCCAAATCAAATTCTAATTCCAAATTGGATTCTTTGGCCAGATCAATGGAAATAATGATGGAGAGACATACTGTATCCGAAATAAAACCCCTAGAGAAAACCCACCAGCTCCTTAAATTAAAAATCCTAACTTTAGAAGAAACCCTCCTCAAATCAGGCAGAGAGATCCTAGGGATCAAAGGGAACAAAGAGGTCCTGATCAACAGATCAGACCTCCCCTACAAGAAAATTATGCCGATGAAGGAGAGGAAGTAATTGAAGAACTGGAGGATACTCACATAAACCTCATGGGCATTCACGATAACGAAGCTATTTTCCTTACCCAGGAAGAGAAAGAACTGTTTCTTCTCAATCAAACAAAGGTAAGCGAAGAAGCTGAAGACACCGAACAACAAGGATTTGAAAATTCTATTTTGGAGGTACACCGACAATACAATCTGTGAAGTAAAAAGATAGATGAAAGTTCTCCAAAAAAGGTGACCGAAACAAAGAAGACAGTCAAAACTCAAAAGGACCCTGAGCGTTATGCCGAGAAAAAACCTGAGAAGGGTAATGATGAAGTTCCAACAAAAAGAAACCTTACTATTCTGAAAAGATCATCGCAGTCTGAGGTTTCATAAATTAACCCGCCGGATACTTCTGGCCAGAAGATCGTGGTGGACAAATCAAAATTGTTGACCCAAAGAAGAGCCCCTGCACCTTTCAACCTCGAAGGGGAACTAGCCAAAGTAAAAATTCCCATTCCCCTTTCTGAGTTGTTGAGTAAAGACACTTATCGTTCACAGGTGATTAAAGCTCTGACCATTGAACCTGATATAGGTACAAAAGCCTTAACTGTTGGATCAGCAAATCATTCAGATACTGTGAACCTTACATATGATTAGCATGAACTCTTGTTCGGACTTGAAGTGGATTGTCAGACCGACAATGGTGTTGTCGCTCCTTTTTACATCAGCCTTAATATACACGACCTGATTTTGCATAATGCTATGCTAGATTTGGGTGCTTCCCATAATCTAATGCCTAAAGCAGTGATGGAAAAACTGGGACTTGAAGTTACCAGGCCTTACAAGGACTTGCACTCTTTTGAATCCAGTAAAGTTAGATGTATCGGTTTAATCAAAGATCTGTGTATCACCCTAGTTTAGATTACCGCGAAGAGCATGGTCATGGATGTTGTGGTTGCAGACATTCCCCTGAAGTATGGTATGTTGTTGTCCTGGTCTTGGGGGGCCAAGTTGAAAGGTACTTTGCAGTTGGATATGTCATATGACACCGTCCCAGTTTTTGGTCAACAAAGAGGACTATACAGAGAAACACTGATGAAGTACATGGTTAACAACCAAGAAAAACCACATAAATATCCTCTGTACTCCGCACATTCTGACCTGGACTCCTTCATCCTATACAACGATGGTGATGCAGGGGAACAAATCATTTAGCTGGAAGAAGATACATCTAGTCCGGACGAAGGCCAAGAAGTTGTTGAGGCAGAAAGACAAAAAATGTGATAACTGAAGAATTGCCAGCCGATTTCTAGAGCATGTACTTTGATGGAGCTGTGAGCAAAGAAGGAGTTGGAGCAGGCGTTTGGTTGCACAATCACAGATCCAAGTATTCATAAAACCATTCTTACAAATTAAATTTTCAATGCACTAACAATATTGTCGAGTATGAAGCCTTGATGCTCGGTCTGAAACTTATAAAGAAGGTTGGTGCCAAACAAATTATGGTGAGAGGTGATTCTGAGTTAATAATCAAGCAAATTAAAGGTGAGTATGCAACAAAACACCCTTGTCTTAGAGATTATAGGAATGATTTTCTTGATGCCCTTAGATGTTTCATTGAAGTTGATTTGTAGGTGATGCCTAGGGGACATAATATTTTGGCAGGCGGGTTAGCTATGTCAGCAGCCGCGTGCAGGATTCCTTTTCATTCCACTCGCCCATACATGGTAGAGGTGAAGTGCAGACCCACTGTTCCCGACAACATCAGATACTGGTAGGTATTTGGTAATGATGATCAAATTGAAGACTTTCTGCAATGTAAAAATGATTTCGAGTGTACAAACATAGACTTAGAAAATGAAGATGAAAATGTAAAAAGATCTGATTTTGTAAATGATAGTGTAAATAAGATAGATTAAGGAGAGTTAGGTGATGATGATATGGAAGCTGATGTTTTTCATTTGAGAAGTAATGTTTTACCTAGGGGTTTAGTTCCTTTAGAGGATTTATTTGATTTTAATGATGTAGCTAAAAAACCGAAAATTGAAGCCAGTGGTCAAGAAGTAGAAGATTGTAATATAGGAACAGAAGAGAAACCCAAGATGGTGAAACTTTCCAAATCATTACCCCCTGAGCAGAAACTCAAATACATTGATCTTTTCAAAGAATATTCAAACGTATTTGCTTGGGGTTATGAGGACTTGAAAGATTATGACACTAGCATCATACAACATAGAATTCCAATAAAAGAAGACCAAAAACCTTTTAGACAAAAACTTAGAAGAATCAATCCCAAGTTACTTCCTCTAATAGAGAAAGAAATCAAAAAAATGTACGATGCTAAAATCATAGTCCCGTTACGGTTTTCCAAATGGGTTTCAAATTTGGTCCCAACATGAAATAAATCTAGAGAAATCAGGCTCTGCATCAATTTCCGAAATCTGAATAAGGTCTCTCTGAAGGACAATTACCCATTACCAAAAATGGATCACATATTACAAAGGGTAGTTGGATCCATTCAGATCTCTTTACTGGATGGGTTTTCGGGTTATAATCAGGTACTCGTTCACCCAGATGACCAAGACAAAACCGCTTTCACAACACCGTGGGGTACTTTCATGTATGTAAAAATGCCTTTCGGGTTGATGAACGTCGAGGCCACATTCTAGAGGGAGATGGATATCTCTTTTGTGGAATAACTTGACAAATTTATTGTCATCTATCTGGACGATGTAACTGTGTTTTCCCAATCTGATGACGAGCACTTACGACATCTCAGACGAGTTTTTGAGAAATATAGGAAATTTGGGATTTCTTTAAATCCCAAAAAGAGCCTTTTCAGATTAGAGTAAGGTAAACTGTTAGGGACATAATCTCCAAAGATGGAATTAAAATAGACCCCAGCAGAATCGAGGCCATTTAGAAATTAGAACATCCAAGAAACATCAAATAGTTACAGTCTTTCATCGAAAAAATTAACTTTCTACGGAGATTCATACCCAACCTGTCTGAGCTTCTTAGAAACATCACAAAAATGTTAAAAAAGGACACAAAAATAAAATGGGACACAGAGTCCAGGCAGTCTTTTGAACAAGTCGAACACGCACTCACGTAGGCTCCAGTCTTGATCAGTCTTGATTTCACCAAAGATTTCTATCTTTTTTCTTTTGCCTCTGAACATACCATTGCAACAGTATTACTACAAAAAAATAGCGAAGGGTATGAACAATCCATATCCTTTTTCAGTAAATCTTTAAGAGATGCTGCTTTGAATTATAAAATAATGGAGAAACAAGATTTTTCCTTGGTGAAAGCTATAAAATATTTTAGGGTTTACATTCTCCATTCCCACACCATTGCATATGTTCCAAATGCGGTAGTAAAAGATATTTTAACCCAGGACAATCTAGACGGACGAAGAGGAAAATGGGTTGCTATCATTCTGGAGTATGACATAGAGATTAAGCCTACGAAATTGATTAAAGGTCAAGGTCTAGCAAAATTAATGGCTGAATCAAATTTCCATGCTCTTGACATTAATTTCTTAGCTGCAACAGATGAACAGGGTGAGTAGGTGACTCCAAGCATGAGAGAGGTATTTATTAACTCTCCATGGTACACAGACCTAATATTTGTTTTGCATAATTTACAAGCTCCCCCTGGTCTGACTAAGACTAAAGCTAGGTTTTTGAAACTAAAAGCATTAAAATTCTGTATTCTAGAAGGCAATCTGTATTGGAAAGATCCTGGAGGTAGTTTGTTAAATTGTCTATTGAAGGATGAAGCTGACAAAGTACTGTAGGAGTTTCATGCAGGAGACTGTGGTGGTCATCTGAACTAGAAGGTCACAACCAACAAAATCCTCAGAGCTGGATTCTATTGGCCTACTCTATTCACCGATGTGCATCACAAAGTGAATTTGTGTCATCAATGTCAGTTGTTTGAAGGCAAAAGGAAACTTCTTCCTCTACCCATGAAACCGATCTACGTTGAAGCCCCTTTCCAACAATGGGGATTAGACTTCATTGGAGAAATACATCCTCCTTCTTCGGGCCAACACAGGTGGATTCTTACTCCCACAGATTATTTTACAAAATGGATCGAAGCAGTACCAAGCAGGCAAGCCACATATTCTGTCATTATTAAATTTCTTGAAAATAATATCTTGTCCCGCTTTGGATGTCCTAGAAATATTATAACTGACAATGCAGCTGCTTTTCGATCGAAGAAACTCATAGATTTCTGCAACCAATACCATATTGGTTTGGGACAGTCCACAGCTTACTACCCTCAGCGAAATGGGCTGGCAGAATCATCAAATAAAAATTTGGTAAACATCATCAAGAAAAATTTGCAGGAAAACAAGAAGTCGTGGCATAACAAGTTGGTTTTCGCATTATGGGCTGACTGACTGACCACCAAAAGTTCAATCGGTGTGTCACCATATCAGCTGGTCTATGACACAGAAGCAGTATTTCCCACTTCCTTAGGAGTCCCTGTCATGAAATTGCTCCAAGACATGCAAGATGAGCCAAAAAACTCCCAAAGAAGGATCAACCAGATGATCCATTTGCAGCAGTCCAGGCAAGAAGTATACAACAAGACACAGGTAGTCCAAGAAAGCATTAAGAATATTTTTGACAAAAGAACCAAGGAAGATGATTTTGAGATAGGAGATTTGGTGCTGAGATGGGATTACCGAAATGAAGACAAAGGAAAGCATGGTAAATTCGATAGTCTGTTGAAGGTACCATACATGATTCAAGCATTTAGAGGAAATAACACTTTCTTGCTAAACAACAATGATGGGACAGATATGACAGGAGGACCTGTAAATGACAGAATGATGAAGCATTATGCACCGCCTTAGTAGAGACCCAAAGTCACACTTTCCATTGTACAAACCATTTTTTATTTTATCTTGCAATTTTCTAAGTGAACTAGTTTGGTCAATTGGTTGAAGCTCGAAGAGAAGGCCCTAAGCCTCTGACCATTGTTTTCCTTTTTTCAAATAAAATCAATCAAGAAATGAAGGAGACTAGGGAGGAAGTTTCAGAACATCAAAAATCAAGATACTTGGCACTTCGCAAGGAGAGTACCATCCCCAGGTGGAGCCGCTGTTATCACCCTATAATTTATAGGATCAACTGGTGATTGGAATATTATCTCTCTAGTGTTTTTGTTTGTCAAATGATTTTTCATTCTACAAATAATTTGAAAAGAAAAATAAAAAAGAAAAGAGAGAAAAAGAAAAAAGAAAAGAAAGAAAAAGAGAAGAGGGCATAAAAGAATTTCAATGAGAGCCCCATGCAATAACAATGACTTGGTCCATACCTTTCAAGCATGGCCAAGTTATTTTAAATTAATGTTGATAGGAATAGTGAATAAGCTTGGCTAAACTGTTTAATCTTAGACAAAAGATGTAGGTTAGTTAGTGAATAAATATGGTCAGACTGTCTAATCTTGGTCAGATAGCCCCAGGGTAGAATAAGTTCTTAGCCCAACAATTTAATCTGGGTTAATTGTCATAGGAAGTTAAGTTAGAACATAGGCTAGTTTTCTTTACTTCAATAAAACCAGCTTGATGATCAATGTTGCACCATGTTTTGGATGCTTGAAAAATTGTTTGCCTAACCCCTTGGTGATGTAAAATGTAAAATCTTGAGAAAAATCCATGAAATGCACTTATCCTAAGTTCTCCGGGCACACACACTTTCTGCGCCCACATTTATGCACCGCTCAAGCATCAACGGTCCAGATGATTGCACTCATATCTATGGTAGACAAATCTTTCTAACCCCCCCTGACCATTCTGCCTTTAACAGAATGGGGGGGGGTCCAGAATCACTAATAATGCATGCACGCATCTGGACAGACCAGGTTTTGGCACTCAGATCTACAGTCCGTATTGGATTCCAGACCCCCTCATCCATTCTGCCTTTAATGAAAGTGGGGGGAGGGTTCGGAATGCGTGTTAAAGAGCGCACCCAGATCGACGGTCAGAAGGAAGGCACACAGATCAATGGCTCAAGTCATTTTTGGACCCCCCCGATTGTTCTATCTTTAATTGTGTGTGGGGGGTCCGGAATGGAATCTCACTCTGGCGGGCCCCCTATCTATACGTGGCATGAATCTACTAGTCCCAAATCCCACCGCCCTTCACTGCATGACATATCACATCATCTCCTGACGTCATCATCCACCTTTCCAAAAGAGTTCCATCCCATAAACTCCATCAGTCCTTCCCCCTCATTCACTCATGTCAAGCCCCCTCACCATGATGTTTCCCCCAATCGATAACCGCCACATCGTCCATTCGTATCCTTCAGTCACTGTCACCTGCCATCTCACACTCTAAGTGACCCATTGGCCATTTATTACTGGATAACCTATCCGTTAACCAACTGACTTGTCCCCCGCACCCAACAGATGCCCGTTTACTCAAAATTACCCTCACTCTTCATTCCTTTACCATTTACCCACTCATCGCACCAGATAATTTACCCCATTTTCTTCTCCATTACAGCCAGTCGCCCCTATCTATAGTCATCCCCGATAACGTTGTTTTATTTGCAGGTATTGTTATAGTAATGGCGCCAAAGTCAAAACGAGTAGAAGGAGAGGAGAATCCGTTTCTCCCGCCTCCTATCGACCTGGACAAGATTCCGCTGGCCGACAAAGATTACTTAATCACAGATACTAAGTGCGATTTCGACTTCACAGACCTTCAGTCATGGCTTAAGGAATTTTCCTAGACCAGAGTGATGAAATTGGACTTTGGGAGTCCAACCTACCCCTATATCTCTTCCCTCAGATTCACCATTTCCCAGAGTTTTCCCTCAAGTGCCAAGCCCACTATATCCCCGAGCAAAGAGCCATCATATCATCCTCTGGGGAAGTTCTTTTCCTCATCACGCCAAAATCCATCGACCAAATGATGCAAATATCCTGAGCCGACTCCACATCACCTTTTAACCTTGAAATCCTTACAGAATTATACCAGAAGATGACTTTTCCTCAAAGAGCTCAAATATTTGAGCTCTTTCTTCCATAATCCACTCAGCTCCCCACTACAAATCCCCCTTATCCTTCCTCCATGTTCTCAACCAAAGGAAACTAGGTTATCAAATCCCTATGTGCCTTGCTCGGTTATTATTCAGATCAGTGGGTAGATGAACCCATTTTGGGGTTTTTGTCTGTTTTCTCCACCAATGAGAAGCCCACTACACAATTTGTTTTCAGCACGTTCCCGGCGAATAATTTTCATGAGCAATTTGTCAATTTCACCATAGAAGGCATGTTCTGGTATTCTTCAATACTGCATACCTGTTCATTTTCTTCCAAGCGGACAAATTTACTTTTTCCATGCAAAATATGGATGGAGATGGAAGACCCCAGACAGTGACCGCATGGATGTCCCTGCTTAGACATAACTCCACAAACTTCAATTTCAAGTAGTTCATTGATCAGTTCTACCACCCAGTGGTGAGTATGCTTAGCGACAGACCATAACCTAGGATTAATGACGAAGTTCAGAGGATTCTACATCTCTCGGATCATACAAAGACTGGCGATTGGTACTTGTACCAAGGTCACATTGAGATCAAAATCTATGGGTGGGAGTTGGCCTCATATAAACTACCCAAATACTTACCTGTCAGAATTTTTTCTCTGGAATACATAAGACAAATGATAAACTCTGATGATATTCACTTTGTGTCTTTAAATAAAAAGAAACAACTCAGAATCAAAGGGCATATTGGGTCTTTCATCTGCAACAATCGAAGCACAGGGGAAGAATCAGACAGGTTGTTGAAGGAAATGAAATTCTTTATGAGTTTCACATGGCACTAAGATCCGTGCGAGATTATTTCTGAAATGAGGGTGAAAAACAAGAACATCCCGTATGTCCATGAATCTAGGCCTGAGATAGAAAAAATTGCAAATCAGACAGGATGGGAACCAAATACTTTGGTTGAGACAGAACAACAGGACACCTCTGTCACTGTATCACAGACAACCACACCACAGGCTCCGAAGGAGAAAAGGTCTAGGCAGGATTTGTCACCTCCTGTCACTTAAGTGTCATTAGAAGAATTTCGACTGCATACCAAAAGGCCCAAAACCACAGCTCCTGACCCGGCTGGAGAGAAGGAATTTTCATCTACTACAGTGAAAGAGGTTGATTGATCGCCTCTCAATACAAGTGGCAAGCAGATTATAACCATAGTGTTACCAAAGAATCCTACAGATACTCCATCGATCAATCAGCCAGGCAAGACAGGTCCAAAGCTTAGTATCTTTGAGAAATATGATCTGATCAAGAAAAATAATCAGACTCTGACCAGTAGCACATACGCCCATTTCTGGAAGCAGAGGTTGTCTGCACAACATAGGTTTCTATCGACATTCGACACAGAGAGGGGCAGAATGCACATGACATTCCTCTAAGCATGGGTACCAGACCCAAAGGTAATCATTGATTACAAAAGGGCTACTTTTGAATTCCAGACCAAAGACATGCACCCTACTGATCAAATGGATCTACACAAGTAGACGATAGAAATGGTTTTCTCCACGCTGGCACATGCTTCCACTACTGCCGCCAGATTACAAGTGTCTCTAAACAACGTCCAAACATAGTTGAAGTTGGAGAATATATCATCCTTTGCCAAAGATAATAAGATCAAGACATTGGAGAAAATGGTCCTCAAGATCAGGTACGATCCCTCGAATGTGAAAGCAGTCGAGGAGATGATCAAGAAGAAAAATGCATACATAGCGTCTTTAAGGAATTAATTGAAGATGCCACCAACAGTAGACTCGCAGGCAAAGGAAATAGCAAAAAGAAAAAGATGCGATGCTTCAATTAATCATGGAGCAAAATGCACAACTAAAAAAAATGGAAGGTGAGATGGAAAATATAATGAAAGAGAAATAAAAGTTGAATCCCATGGAAGTCATTCCATTGAGTGCAGTTCCACTCTCAGGAGTGAGCACAACATCACTAGCAGAAGTCCCATCGACGAATCCACTGATGTCTCAGGAAAAGACGGTTGAATTGGCCAAATCTATGGAAAAGATGAACCTGCAGGAGACAGAGGTTAGTAGGCTCAAAAAGGAGATTGAGAACCTTCAAGAACTCAAAAATTCTTATCAAACCATCTTTTCCAAGGAAAAACAAGTGTCAGATCAGCTCAAACAAGAGTTACAGCATCTTCGGAAGCAAACAATGCCAGGTAAAACACTGGCCGAAGTTAAAGAAAGTGTCTGGATAGACATCACCAAGTCTATGAATGATATATGGCTGATGTTACAGATTATGTTTGAGAAAAATGAATTGGTGCAGAGAAGAAAATAGGCCATCGAGAAGATCAGATCAGAATTTGGAGAGATGCTCGCACAGGCTAATGAAATCATCAAGTTCCTAAATTCTAAAACCAGACAGGAATTGGAAGAGATGATAATTGAAGATAGAACAGAGACCATCCTTGAGGTCAAGAGAGTCTTGACCAAGAGAGGATTGATGTTACAACTAGAAGAAAAGGTTCAAGCCATGGACCAAGGGGTACAAAAAAAATTCAGCAAGATTGAGGCTCTACAGAAGAAAGGTCTTCCTGGTTTGAAGGTGATAAATGACAAACTGATGACACTCCCAGACTACAAAAAGAGACTGGCCGATGTGGATAAGGATAGTTCAATTTTTTCAGGAATTCAAGGTAGCATCACTGGCAAGGCATTCCTAGATACACTTCAGTTGGACATCAACATTCAGCATGAGATCCGGCATATCTTCATCACCAAGCCTACCTTCTCCAAATACATAGAAATGGATGAAGTCTATCGAAGGCTACTCAAAGTGAGCGTTCCCAGTCATCTTCAATGGGAAGATCTTTGTGACCTAATCGAGTAGTAGATGAGCTATCCCAGCCCAGTCAGATATCTAGTCAGATGAGGTCGTGCAGAGGCCTCCCCAACGGCTCACCCAGAAAACAACATGCAGTTGGGACACATCACCAAACAATTCCTAGATTTCTATAGATTGTTAAGTTAGTTAGGGTAAAAATAGATTTACCACGTCCTGATATTTAATGACAGGATAGTTTGTTATTTTGGGTTATAAATACTTCACTTTTCGAAGTATTGAGGGTTGATCTTTACGCCCCGCGAGCTATCAGACTGTAATACTTTTCAAGAGATCTTCCATTAATACAAAGAGGAATTTTTACAGGATTCTTTCGTGTATTCACTGGTGATGTTTTTCTTTCTAAGTTTAATGTTATTCTCGCTTAGTTATCACACTGTTTTCTAAATCTAATCTTCAAAAGTAATGAATGTTGCAGGATTTATCTTCATATACCCTGTTTCACACTTTGAAAGATTTTTATGTTTTATCTTCTGATTTTATGATAGAGAAATTATTAACTGCTTCTTTATTGTAACAAACCTTCTCACCTTTTTTTTCTTTTCCTCATTTATGCTACTAAAAGAATCCAGTGATTATATTATCTCACCCTGTGAAAGGTTTTCTTTGTTTTCTGGTTTGGATTTCATTCTTAAGATATAGACCCCATAGCCCAACGGATGTGTAAACTATTTCAGCCAACCCGACAAACACTACAACAACAAAACTAACTTATTTGTTTACCTAGCCTAATATTTTAAATTTGAAACATATCTAAATCATATAGAGAGATCCATCTATGAAGTTGGTAGGCTAGATCCCAGCTTCAAAGCGGTTGGATAAAGTTACCTCTCATAGATTTCTTCTTTCCTGACAACCTCTAGGAAATTTACAGGGCGTTAACACTACCAATATAAAGTCATTCCCTTTGGACTCAAGAATGCACCAACGATTTTTTCAAGAGTATTCATAGCTTCTTTTAAGGAATTCATACATCAGTTTCTAGAAGTATATATAGATGAATGGAATGTATATAGTCTATTAAGGGACCATGTAGAAGTGTTAATACTAATGCTGGAAAGATGCAAGCAATATCAAATATCATTAAACATCAAGAAATGCATTTTTGGTACACCTTTTGGGATATCGTTGGGACATATAGTGTGTAAACAAGGTTTACTAGTTGACCTTGTTAAAATTGTAATCATTGTAAATTTATCACCACCAAAGTCAGTGCGTCAGTTAAGTGCACCACTGGGACATAGAGGCTATTACAGGAAGTTTATAAAGGGGTATGCGCAGATCACTACACCAATGGAAAATATGTTAAAGAAGAACACCATATTTCAATGGAATGAGGATTTTCAACAAGGATCAGGCACTCTAAAGGAAAATATGGTGACAACACCTATATTAGTATTTATATATTGGTAAAATACATTTCATGTGCACGTTGATGCATCAACAATAACACTTGGAGAAATTCTAGCACAACTAGGAGAAAGGGACTTAGACCTTCCTATAGACTTTGGAAGAAGAAAGTTTTCATAATCTGAGCAGAATTACAACACCACATTAAGAGAAGGCATAGCCATGGTATATGCACTTCAAAAATTTAGGCACTATTTATTGGGTAAACACTTTAAAATTCTCATAGACCATTCTTCCCTCAAATATCTAGTAAACAAGACAGTGTTGGGGGGAGGATCTATAGATGGTTGTTATTATTCCAAGAATTCGATTTCAAAGTGATAATCAAACCAGGGAAGCTGAATGAGGACCCGATCACCTATCAAGGGTAACCAATGGATAAGAACCTACTAACTTGGAAGACAAATTCCCTTATGCATAATTATTTTCAGTACAGGTAGTTGATGAATACTTCATTGATATTATCAAATACTTAAGTATAGGCGTTGTGCCACAGGAATTTAGCACTGCGTAGAAGAAAAAAATAGTAGTCAGAGATGGAGAAGGTATGTATTGGAACATGAACAACCCTAGATTTTAGCAGAAGCTCATGAAGGTATATATGGAGGACACTATGTAGGAAAAACTATCGAACATAAGGTATTATGCATAGGATTATAGTGGCCAACAATCCATAAATATGCCAAGGAATCTTTCCAAAACTATGATGTCTATTAGAGGGTTGGAAAACCCAACATAAGGGACGAGATGCCCCTAAGAACACAAGTAACTATGAAAGTATTTTAAAAATGGGGAATGGATTTTGTTGGACCTATTAATCCACCCAAAAAAAGGCCAGGAGTTAGATATATCATTATTGTGATTGAATACTTAACAACATGGGAAGAAGAATCACCAGTCAAAGATTGTAGTGCAGAGACAACAACACACTTCTTATTTGAGAAAGTGATCACCAGATTTGGATGTCCCTGGATTTTGATGAGTGACCAAGGCACACATTTTATTAATAATACCATTAGGGATATGACTAAGGAGTGTTTACTCTATCACCAGAAGAGTACACCATATCATCCTTAGGAAAATGGAACAGTAGAAGATTTCAATAAGATTTTGGAAAATGCATTGACTAAGATCTCCATTGTGAATAGGGGTGATTGGGACTTGAAAATACCAACAATATTATGGGAATACATGACCACATGCAATAAGTTGATAGAACAAACACCATTTAGGCTGGTGTATGGATAGGAAGTAGTGGTGCCATTAGAATATTTGGTACCCAATCTATGCGCAACATTAATTACCAACATGAGAGAAAGAGGCGTAGTACAAGAGAGGCTAAGACAACTAATGGAAATTGAAGAGGATGAGATTCTTACATGATTTCACTAGGAAGTACATAAATCAAGGGACAAATCCTGGCATGACAAACATATTAAAAATAAAATCTTTAAGGAGGGAGACCTAGTTCTTCTCTATGACAACAAATTTTTGCAACACCCTCTTAAGTTTAGAATGCATTGACTAGGGCCATATGGAGTAAAGAATTTCATAGATGGGGGATATGTGCAGCCAAGGGACTTGGGAGGAACATAACTAAAAGGCATGATCAACGGTATTCGACTGAAACTATACAGGAAAAAATGACCTATTAACTCCTAAAAATTACAACGTAGTAAGAAACTCATGTATATAGTGTACTATAGTAGATATTAGGAAAGAAAACTGATAAAAATAAATAAAAAGGGGAAAAAAAAGAAAAAGGAACACAAAAATAGAAAAAGAAGAAAAACACAAACAGAGGCAGAAGTTGACTGAACAACAAGAAAGTGAGAAAAAAGTCACACGTAACAATTACCATGACAACATTGAAAGACAATGCTCAGGAAAAATTTCAATTGACACAAATACACGAAGAAAATGAAAACAAATTATGAGCGGGGCTGTAAAGTGTGAAAATCACACATTAGTTCAACACTTAGTGATTTTTGAGCACACAGAAAGATACAAGTGTGTGCCCTAGCTATATTTGTGTGAAGAAGTGAGTGAGTGTGCAAATTGGATAAAATATGACACCACCAAAGTTTGGCACTCCAGTCCAGTATGTACGGGTTAATCCACAAGGCTAAAGGTGCAAGGAAAGGATGAGGGAGCCTAAGAACATTGTCGATCTTGAAGATGTCACTACTTCGGACAGAGAGTCAATCATCCCGACATATCAACAATGACGCAAGGAAACATCAATAACGATGAAAGGGGAAGTATTCCAACTTTCTTGGACTTGAAATGGTATTCTGAACCCTAATCCTTAAACACCCACTAAACTTGATGAAATGATGGGACAACAACAGGGTTGCAATGAAGAAGAGGTGTTGGTCAAGGACATCACCAACTGGCTGGACTCCGAGAGGGAAGAAGATGACACATAAACAATAAAGGTAGGCCCATCTATTGTCGGGTAGAGAAGAATTGTGCAAGATGCCACGAATATAACACTTCCATACCTCCCATATGCAATTATCATTGTGGACAACATGCTATAAAAAGTACCTAAACTTAGGTACTCAGACCACGATATGCGCATGCGCGATGTGACCAAATTCCCATACTTGTCCGAAGAAACCTACTTAGAAAACAAAGGGGAAATTGGACCCCTCGACAAATCTATAATGAAACCTACGTAGTAGATAATGAGGATGTACAACTCTAGAATAATGAACCTCCTAGATATACCGCACTTCGGGCATGGTAAAAACATTGGGTTCTGCGTCAAATAGCTGTTAGCCTAGGTACATGGTGGAATCCTTTGGATGGATAGGCTGATACAACTAGAAGTGGTGTTGATCATCAAGATTACATGATTATCTACATTCAGCACACATATAGAGGAATACTTGGACAACAAGGAGAGTGAGAAGGATATCTTCGAGCCGGTAAAAACACAATTTGACACCAGCAGGGGGAATTGGGGCATTGTGTTCAAATACATTAATTAAAATGTGACAAGGTTTGNGAGGAAATGAAGTAAATAAGAAGCTTTATCGAGAGTCATCGCAGTAGTCGTGTAATGCGCAAAAGGATTGATGTTCACTTGGGCACCGTACCTCCTGAACCAATTTTTGGTTGATTGGAAATATGCACAGGATAATGGAAATGAGTTCCATTGATCTTGGCTCATCATTCTTATGGCCTTGACAGGGTGGTAGGAGCCAAATTTTTCAACCTTCTTGGATAGGAAAGGAAAGTTTTATGTGGTTAGATATAAGTCCCTCTAGCAGACCAAGGACAATAAAAATCAACAGGAAAATAACACAGTATTTGCGATGTTGCTTGAAGAAATACGAAAACACACAACCAATGTGTGGTACATTCTCATGGAGGTAGTACAAGAAACTAAAGAGTTAGCCAGGTTCAAGGAGTCCAGCAATCACATGTGGATCTAGGCTGCAAGGGATCCAAAGAAGGCATGGATGGATATGAAATATTGCATCACATAGGAACAAATTGACTTGATAATCAGAGACTGGGAAACGCAGTGGAATATATCAGTAGTAAAACCAACAACAAATCCAACCCTAACACAATCCACCAAGCCCAAGGAAAAGGTTGAAGCAAGTCCCTCAACAAAAATAAATAGCCTAGCTGACAACAATAGAAAGGTTGTAGTAGGGAATCAACCATTGGGAAGTAGCACAGTGCCCAAAAGACCAAGGAGGAAAACAACAGTGACCAGGACATAAATCCAACATGATGCCAGAAATGGGGACACATCACAGGCTGGTGAAGAAAGGGTATAGAGTACAATGAGTGAGGTGCAACCCTCACAGAAAAAGAGGAAGACAATGTAGGTAGAGGAGATGTGCAAAAATAAGAAGTATACCATAGAACACCCAGTTATCACCTTGACAGAAGATGATGTTGAATTCATTGTGGAAAAGGTCCAAGACAGGGGGGAAGAGGTGGTCCATGTTGTAGAGGCATAAAGAGAAGATACCATGGCCAAAATTTTAAGTACCAAATACCTAAATACAAAATACAATAATAGTACCAAATATATCTAAATACAATCACCACACAAGATATATGAAACAATATAGAAAACCACCACTTTATTATATCAAACCCTTAG
This sequence comes from Picea sitchensis, assembly GCA_010110895.2. Taxonomy (NCBI): domain Eukaryota; kingdom Viridiplantae; phylum Streptophyta; class Pinopsida; order Pinales; family Pinaceae; genus Picea; species Picea sitchensis. The sequence goes on along the minus strand of SNQJ01S0022056.1, from coordinate 175,621 downwards.
GGTAGGGAAACACCATACAATGGATCCTATTATGGAAGGGATCCTCTCCTTTTCACTTTCCTCTTCGAGGGGGTATCATCCTATTGAGCTACCAATCACAACAAAATACTTCTCTTCATATCCCATTGGATTTCTTGAACCCATTTATACAGTGCTACCATCACCTAAGAAGATTCTAGAGGAGGAATCATCTAGAAGCAAAACCTTCTAAGAAGTCCTCTTACATTTATTATATCTAACTACCATAGTGGGCCTTATTTAAAAATATAGTGGACCTATTCCACCTTACATTGGATGGCCTCCACTACCTCTCTAGCTACCTAACATTTTGTCCCCCTTATGAAAGCGTTGTCCTCAATGCTTGTTACGAGGGTGGAAAACCATATACCGGGGTCTCATGGATAATTGTGGACCATAATGTTGAAGAATACTGGAGAACCAAGGTCCCATGTATAAATGTGATCCACTACGATGAATTAGTTGAAATACCACTATAGAATTGGGTCCCATGTCCAAGTTCTCATGTGAACTCCACGCTAAATATATTGGAACTTGGGAACTAACTGAAAATGATGCTCTGAAGATTGACACTGGTCATGTGGATCGAAATATTTAGAACCAACAAAAAATGCATTCACTACGACTGGAGAATAATAAAACTGAAGAATAATATGCAGAGAATGATCATGTTTACTCTCCATGAATTTCTCTACCTGAGGGGGATTAGAGTCATCAAATAAAATATGGAAGTGGTGGTCATCCCAGAAATGACAACAATACATATACCAATCATCACAATTGTCCTCCAAATAAAAACAAGAATATACTTCTTGATGATATTCATCCATGATGTTCACCAAATTATATTTCTCCTGGATGCTTGGTAAGGACTCATGAATACTACGAAAACTATCCCTGAGACCTTCTTGAAAATTATGCAATGTGTCATGCGTTTGGGATTTGAATGTTTCAATCATGTGTAGAATTTCCTCGAGGGTTTGAGAGTGAAAATCCATTGGAAACACCACATAAAATATACCAAAAGAAAGATCTATAAATTCTCTATCCAATGGGTCTGATCTTGTAGCAATCTGAGCACACTGTGAAAAGTTATGGACTCTGCAGTCCCATCGTTGTCACGAAAAAACCCCCAAAATTGCTGATTTTAAATCAGTGATATCTTCACTTCCATAACTTCGATTCACATGATTTTTGTTTTGAATTTGGGTTAAATTGTGATAGGAACTTGTTGATTGGTCCTAAATCCATTTAGTTCAATATCAGGAACCAAACCCACCACCAAGGCCCAATTAGAATCTGCAGCGTTTAATAGTGGAATGGTTCTCCAGATCTTGCGATCCGACCAATTTAATCGATGGGCTTTACGTTTTCTTGTAAATGGGTCTCCTTCAATTTAAACTTTCTCTTTTTGTATTTTCTCTTAGGTTGGACCGGTATAATATGCAAGCCGGTATAAACCAACTTGGCAACAAACATGATTAAGTTAAACTACTAGAGAAGAGGCTGAGCTTGGGATAACCCGCTACTCAAGCATGCAAACGACAAATTTTATACCATAGGCCTAGTACTAATACATTAACCATGTGAGCATCCAATTACTATCTGAGATAATAATTATCAAAAAGAAAACACATATGCGATAAGATAATGGCAAGTAAAATAATCCACCTACTCTAATCATCAATCACATAATAACACAACGATTCATCTTCATCATTAAAGAAAAGAACTGTAAAGCATTGCATCAGATAACTTAACAATAGATTTAATAGATTTTACTCATACAACATCCATTCATGAGACGAGATAGGAAATATTTCTTCTCCACATCCAATCACACATGCATTTGATTAAAATATAACTTGTCTCTGGTCCAAAAGGACTTCTCAATTATGGGTACCTCCAAAATAATTCTTAACAAACTAGAAAAGGAGAGTTTCTTGCAACAACCATCGAACCTTAACTAATCATTTGATTCTCTTGTTTATAACATTAAATTAACTAAAAATAATGGCTAAAGTGCAGTTAAACAAAACAAAACTCACCACGTGACGTTCTACCCTAACAATTTTCTAATAGTTATCTTAAGATATCACTTTGAAAGGGTGACCCTTTTCATACTCCAACCAAATGATGAACAAATCCTCGCAAGTGTGAGCGTATGTAAATATGTGTTGTTCCATCAGAGTCGCGCAAATATCTCTGATCTTTACTGCATGTGCTGGATATTTCACCAAACTAATGCTTAACTACTGCAGCACATCTCGAGCTCTTATCAGGTGTTCCATAAAATTTTGCACCTTTCATGGCATTATGTCGGTCACCTTTGCTAGTATTTCAACCCATGATGAGTCTTGCTTGGTGTATGATTCGACTATGGCTCACAAGTCAAAAAAAAATTCGGGTGTTTCGAACTCGGGAAGTCCGATATCCTTTGTCACCTTGTTGATTTTCTGACCTAGTTTCTCTTAGATTTCTCGGTGAGGTTGCTGAGCCATTCTTGCTTAATACTAGGAGGCATCTTTCCTGCAATTCAAATTAAAATCGTTTAGAGATTTCTTATAGAATGACACTTGGAAAAATATATGTAAAAATGTAAGCGTGAAGAATCCAGACTGGTGCATACTAGTAAAGCTTGCTAAACCTGGTTGTTTGATACTTACACGATCTCTGCAACCCTTCGAATTGCTTGCACCACTTCTGTTAGCATCGTCATATTTTCTCTTGTTAGGATGGGTTAAATATGCATGCCACAGAATGAAAGACCAGGTATGAAAAAATGTAAGAGTTGAAGTCATGCCAGTGGTCGGTTAGCCCTTGGAATCGGGAAAGGATGTCAGAGCCAAACACGTGCTGAAAGTATGAGTATGTTCCAAAAGAATTGGATCCTGTCATAAGGGAGGTCATTAGGCGCCTCAGGTTGAAGCAAGTTGTGCAAACAAAAGTTGCATCCACAAGCGCGTCAACCATCATAAGATCATCATGGATACTGGGGAAATGAAAAATCGAGGTGATTGTACCACACACCCTCTGCAATGCCTATCGGTTGTGTTTCACATGAACCGAAACCTAATTCTCGTGCAGATGTGCCACATAACTTTTTTAGTTTTCTTCAAAACATCTCATTTCCAGGAATCTAGTGTCCCCTGACATGTTTCCACCCACTGCCCAGTCTGTTATAAATTTTGTACATTTTGCATGTGTTCTACTCATCAACCGAGCTTGTGCACTATTGGTAATTCTTCTTGTGAGCCGAGTCTGATCAAATTTTCCTCTTTGGGCTCTTGTCACATTCCCCACATACAAGATAGATACGTTGTTTCACCATGGGAACTCCTCAAAATGAAATATGGGGCACACAAAACAGCTGGAGCGCCAGGCTTGAGTCCCAAAATGCCTCGGATTCCCGAGGCTTCCAAGGGAGACTCTCACCTATGCGTGGAAACTATGGTACTGCCCCATCTGGAGGTCGAAGTGGAATAAGTTACACCGAGAGGATGAATGTTGGAAGATATGCCTCCCCAACAAAAGATACCTTGGAGAAGAGGAAGGACAAAAAAGAATAAGGAAGCTTGTGGAAACCAAATCCATACCGAGTCATGGGCAAGATAGTCTACTGAGGCATTACTTATGTGCGCTATCCGGCTAGAAACTGTTGAAAAAAAAAGTCAGGGAAGCAAGAGTAGAACGAGGAGGATAGATGCCTTAGGTTCTAACGTTTGAGAGCCAACTTAGTAGTTAGATAAGGCACAACTTGCCATCATTGAAATCTACCACGAAAATAGAGAATTAAGATGAAAATTGGCAGCAAAGATCTTTGAGGTGTTAGCATTGCATGGTTGTAAAGGGAACGCGACATGGATCAAGAGATAGCTTCAGGAAGTGAAAGATACAATCGTGTAGTTGCGTGAAGCAGACAGGGTGTCGGAATAACAAAAATTAAAAACATCTCAATGTGCGCGAAGTAGCTGGGGAGAAAGTCTGCGTGCATAATAGGCATGATTGACAAACTCCATTTCGTATTCTCAGATGTGACACACAATTTTGATAGTTTTCCTTTTTTGTGAAAGTTTTCATGTTCTTAATGTAAAACCCGGTTGATTGGCCCAAAAGGCGTAGACAGTGTCTCTTGTATGTAATCCGAGTTTGATGGGGATCTAATATAATGTCTTGAAATGGATGTATCGCGTCTTCCCTTTGCGTGTATATCTATTGTGTTCTTTGTCTAATTTACTTGTAATTTGTTAGCCTCAATTTTATGAGTTTATTTGTATTTTAATTAATATCCTTCTGCGAAAAACCACCGACGCTGATCGATTTCATCGTATGTCACTGACATGGCACCACATACTCGGGATACATGGCACTGAAGACTGGGAACTTAGCTCGTGGGTATTGGTCGGACTCGGGACTTTGTTCAAGTCATGTGCTCTAAGCTAAACTTGGGACTGTCGATGTTGAAAGGGTGTCGAGGATCACCCTTCAGAGATAAACCTATCACATAATTTCTTTGTGGGTTATCATACTCTAAAACCCCTGATGCCGAAAATGTTTTGGAAGTCGGTGATTGGTGATATCTATTCTTTCTTCGTCCAACGCTTACTCTTTTTTCCTTTTACCGACATTGAAGGGAATCAATTTTCAGCGATATCCTTGTGTGATGCTTGTCACGAATGAGTAACTTCTGTTTTCTGATGCTGAAAAATTGGTGCTCGACGGCTTTAGTTCTCTCGAGTGATTCTCTTTCATTTTTTTTAATTCTTCCCGATGCTGGATCTTTGAGTACATTGGGGAAACATTTTGGATTGTCAATTATTTATTTAAATGTTAGTCTTTTAAGTTATGGGTTTTCAAAGATCAAAACAAACTTTGGAAGACTTAATGAGAGTCAAAATAATAAGCAAAGGAAACATTTTCATACTGAAGTCGAATTTAGACAGAGAAAAAGATCAAGTGGTACCCAAAAAATGAAATTTAACATAGACATTTTTTTGGGTGTGTTGAGTGCTCAACAAATGGTGATTTACTGGGAGAAAGAAGAATCTTTGTTCCTCCTTCAGGATCGGCTGAAACGAAAGCTGGTGGAGAACTTAACTGGTTTTAAATTAGAGCCTCTTTTACCCTTGCATTTGAAATTCTCTGGTTGATGCTTCCAGGTCTTCCCGTGGGGTTTTTAACCTTTATTCATCCTTCGTTTCCTGTAACCTTGACTCATGCCCTCTTTGAAAAAAATCTAGTAAAGAATTCAATGGCATGGAGCCTTTAATTACTTTTACTCACTTACTACAGTGTTGCTCCACTGGCAGTGAGCATCTATAGCCCCGACGGAGTCACCCTGATATCACAGACCTTGCTCCACTACCAGCGAGCATCCATAGCCCTGATAGAGATACATGCATATACTCTCCCACTATTCACTCATTTTGGTATAATTAACTTTTATTTTGGAAAAATTCCTTGAGCGAGTGTGAGAGGATGACATCTTTTTTTTACAAGATGAGATCATTAAGGTGAAACTTACTAGCTTTGTCATTGAGGTGCATGTAGTCCTTTTCCAGCTTACCAACTTTCCCTTAAGGTTTCACTAGACCATCGGGCAGACGCTTCTTCATTTCTCCAAAGTTGTTTATATGCGCAGGTTAGATAGAGAGAACCTCGAAACAACTACAGGTTCCTCTCTGCTTCTTTGACTGTTAGTGATGAATTAGGAACAAAGTTTTATATGTCACATGATTTGAGGTCAACCATTTTCTTTCTAAACACAACCTTCAAAAGTGAGGAAATAAAAACAACAAAAGAAAACAAAGGAGAAATCACAATCGAGCTAGATGAAACACACAC
>SNQJ01S0022056.1:150454-169707 GCA_010110895.2 Picea sitchensis | reverse complement strand
AAGTGTCTTCCCCAATCTTCTCAGCCATCTGGAAAGGTCCGAGCCATAGATTCTGAAACTTAGATTGTTTTCCTTTAGGATCATTTTCTCTGTCCCATTTTAGGACTAAGTCTACTACTTCAAAATTATTATCTTTAGCTGTATGCTTATCAAACCATCTTTTCACTATCTGTTGGTGGGCTATGAATTTTGACTTAGATTTTTCCCTTTTTTCTTCTAGCATGAGAAAAGTGTCAATTCTTTGTTGTATGACTGATGAAGGTTGTCCTCTGGAATCTTGGGCTAGTTGAAGAGATGGAAGATAAAGCTCGTTTAGAAGAATGGCTTCCTGTCTGTACAAAAGAAAGTATGGGTAATTTCCTACAACTTCCTTGGGTGTAACTCTATCTTCCCATAATGCGTTGTGGAGTAAATTGTGACAATTTCTCTGATTGTCCACAACCATTTTCTTCAATACTTTCACTAGGTTCTTATTAGTTGATTATGCCACTCTGTTTCCCTGTGGGTAATAATTTGTAGAGTACCTAATTACTATTCCTCTGTTTAGAGAAAACTCTGTCAACAGGGTGGAAGAGAAGTAAGTTGCATTATAAAAAACTAGGACAAAAGGGACACCAAACCTTGTGATTAGTTGTTGTTCTATGAATTGGATTACCACCTTCTCGTTTACATGGGTCAAAGTGATGGCCTCTTCCCATTTCATGGAATAATTGATGGTCGTAAGTATATACTTATGTTGTTTTGAAGAACTTGGTGTAATTTCTCCTATGATGTCTAATCCCCATTGCTCAAAATGCCTAGAAACAATCATAGGTTGGAGTGGAACTACTGCTCTTTTCTCTCTCCCATCGCTTATTTGAAAAGTCTTACAATTTCTAGCATAAGTGTGAGTGTCCTTAAACAAAGTGGGCCAATAATAACCAACTCTCAGTATCTTATGGGGGGTGGTGTTTTCTGAAAAATGTCCACCGACAGGGCCACCATGGAGTTCCTTCAGAACTTTGTTTGCATATTCACATTCAAGACATTTTAAGAGTACCCCGTCATAATTAACCTGGAAGAGTACCAAATTTATGAGGCGATATTGTGCGGATTTTAACCTGAGAGCTCTCCTTTCCCTAGGCTTGAGATTTTCTGGGCAAGTCCCATGGTACAAGAGATAATTCAAATTCTCATAGAAAGACTCTTTCCCTAGGGAAATGTTTGAAGCTTCACCACACCATAATTCCATTTCATTCTCCCATCCAGAGTCTTCATTTACTTGGTCCTGGGTTTCAACCGCAAGTTTGCATAAACCCTTGCCCTTTAACTAGTTTGTCAGGTTTTATATCTAGATCAAATTCTTGGACTGTTGCCATCCAGTTCCCTCTTATTTCCCCCATATTTGGTTGAGTGAACAAGGATCGGACTACAGGATGAGGTACGATTACTTTGGTATGGTTCTTGAAGATGTAAGATCTAAAGTGTTTTACTGCTTTATATACTACATAGGCATGTTTATCAATAGTAGGATAATTAAGTTTAGCTCCTTGGAGGTTAGTTCTCATGAACGAAACTGGAGCCTTGTTGTTTTAATCAAGTTTTTGAGTCAATACTGCAGCTAATGATTGGTCAGAGGTGAAAGTATATAGGAAGAAATATCTATTAAAATCAGGACTTCGTAACACGAGGGATTGGGATATAGCAGTTTTGATATTGCCAAAAGAATCCTTTCGTTCATCATCCCATTTAAACTTAGCATATTTCCAGATCATTTTTTGTAGTGGTCTGACAGTCTCAGCGAAATCAGGAGTGAATTTTCTTACAAAATTGATTTTCCCGAAGAAGGATTGCATTGTCTTTTTGTTGTGAGGTAACGATATTTGAGTTATATCTTTGAATCGCTCAGGGTCTATGTGAATTCTATCTTGGGATATAATATGACCTAATAAATTTACTTCCTCCACACCAAAGATAATTTTCTTAGGGTTTAAAGATATACCATATTTTCTACACCTTTTGAAAATCTGGGTTAAGTTTTGGATGTGTTCCTCTCTATTATTTGAATACATAGTTACGTCATCCAGATACACTACCACACATTTCTTGATCAGTCCTAAAAAAGATACATCCATTGCCCTTAGATTATTATACTTTATAGGTACATTCAAACACTTAATACTTCTTCCATAATCAATTGATGGTGGCATCATAGTCTAAGACAAATCTATAGATAAATTTTATTTTTCAAAAATAATATTGGACGTGTTTTCAATTAGTGGGAGGCTTCAACTCATTTATCAGCCAAATCATTTTTGGATCGATACAGATCCCTCTTTCACTTATGATATGCCCCAAAAATTTATCTTATGTGATAGAAAACAACAATTTTGCGGGGTTTATAAATATTCCATACATTCTACACTTGATAAAAAATATTTAATACAGAACACGTGTTGTTCCCTAAGCTTGGAATAGATAGTGAGATCATATTGATAATAAACCATCGTGTTTCCAATCAAATCATGGTAGGAATGATCCATGGCCCTTTGAAATGTTTCACTAGTATTCATCAACTTGAATGGCATTCAAACATAAGATTAAGTCCCATACAGGGTTGTGAAAGATGTCTTAAGGTAATCCTTTTAATCTACCAAAAATTGATTATAGCCTAATAAATCATCGAACATAGATATTCATACTAATCCCGTAACCTACTATGTAAAATGTCCATATTCAGAAGTGGGTGATTATCCTTTAGGGATGCTTGATTTGAGTCATGGAATTCAACACATATCCATATTTCCCCATTATTCTTCCAAAACCCTACAAGATTGGCCACCCATTTAAAATATCTAATTGGTACTATAATCCCTATGTCCATTAACTTCTACAACTCAATTTTAATGACAAGATTTAATTTTAGATTTATCACCCTAAATTTCTATGTAATAAGTGTTCTTCTTTCAATTTTATGGTCTTATGTCTAATGGTCCTATTATATTCCTTTAGGTCACCATATGTCCATGAAAACATATCTTCAAATTCCTTGAAGCTATTAACAAAATCAACCACATCATGGATGATTTTAAGGATGGAAATTTATTTTAAAATGTAGAAACCTTAGCGAATCTTACTAATCCATCATATGCCAAATATAAATGATTGGTGATATTTTTGTATAAATATTCAAATTTCTAAGGATTTTATATAGTTTTTATAAAATTTTGGTGATTTTTAAGATAAAATAATTGTATCCTATAGAATTTGGGCGAATCATTTTTAAAATAATGAATCTCATTTTTTGAAAAACCATGGAAAATTAGCCCATGAGCAAAATTTAGCCCCTAAAATCATCCCTGAGCCACATCTAATTGGTTGGTACAATTTCTCCCTACACTCAAGAAATTGGGTTTGTCCTCTGTGTCAATGTTGACCTTTTTGGTTTCTTGGACTTTCTAGAGTGATTGGTATTCTCCTAGTTGTACCTTTCAAGTTCAGTCATCTTTATTGAATAAACAATCCAATGAGATTGCACCTTTAGATAGAATTATTTCTTGCAAATTTAGGATTACAAGCTCATCATATTGGTCATGCCTTGAATATTCATATTGAGGTTGAAGGATAGTGTTTTTTGGGATTTCTTTCTCAATTTCGTCAGCCACGTCCAATATTTTTTCAATGTATTCATCATTTTAAAATATTTTCCAAAACCTTGGACATTATATGGTACCAATAGGTGGAAAATGGGTTCAACATAGAAAGAGTTTATTGGTAAGGAACAGATGAGGGTTAAAAAGAGACATTGAAACTGCTAAAGATTCTTCCTTTTGATTCTCCTCTCTTGGAATAAAATTTATGTTAAAATATTTGAAACCCTTTATCAAGTCCCATACCCTCTGCACATATGCCTTTAATTTTTTTTTCTTAATGATACATACTTTCTTAACCTAGTTGAAAACTAGCAATGAATCTCCCATTACAATGAGGTCTCAAACATCCATTTTTTGGGATAGGAATAATCTTTAAATTAGTGCCTCATATTATAAAATGTTGTCTATGCATTACAATTTAAATTTGAAAGAGTGAAAATGAATTTCTCTAGAAGGAATCTCAAAGAATACTCCTTCTATGGTTCCACATTGCAAACAAGATCCATCAAATGAAATCCTACATGATCAATCACAAGGGGAGTAAACATTAGGAAGTATAGGTGCATCTATCATTGTTCCTTTTAAAATTATTTCGACAATACACTCATTCCCACATCTAGTACTGCAAGGGAATATTTTAATGGTGTTGATTAAATAATGACTGAAAAAAAAGGGATTTTTCATCACAACTATGACACACATACATTGTAGAACTTGAAAGAAAAATGAAGAAAGGCTGATGCAAACTTAAAACTTATGTCAACCAATTTCTGTACTTTGAAATAAAAATAGGTTTATGGTTTACATGATGAATTGATGATGGAAACAAGTGGGTGTGTGAGTCAAATTTGAGTCTAGAAACCCTCCCATATCATTAAATCATGTGAATAGTCTATCCATGTCAAATTTCAGTGCATACAAAAAAAATTTGAAATAATTTCAACGTTGGCCCCATTCATAGGTCACTGTTGCCCATGTCTAGTCCTAGTACAATGTATTTTCGTTGTTCCTTTTAAAATTTGTTCAACAATACAAGTGTTCCCACATCTATTACTGCAAGGACATATTTTTATGGTGTTGATTAAACAATGAACGAAAAAAGAGGGATTTTTCATCACAACTATGACACACATACATTGTATATACATTAATTTAGAACCTAAAATAACAATGAAGAAAGGTTGATGAAAAATTAAGACTTGTGTCAACCAATTTATGTACTTTGAAAAAAAATAGGGTTTATGGTTTACATGATGAATTGATGATGGAAACAAGTGGATGTGTGAGTCAAATTTGAGTCCAAAAACCCTTCCATATTGTTAAGGCATGCAAATAGTCTATCCATGTCAAACTTCAGTGCATACAAAAATAGTTTGAAAAACTTTCAACGTTGGCCCCATTCATAGGTCACTGTTTCCCATGTATAGTCCTAGTACAATGTATTTTTGTTGTTCCTTTTAAAATTTGTTCGATAGTACACACATTCCCACATCTAGTACTCCAAGGGAATATTTTTATGGTGTTGAATAAACAATGAATGAAAAAAGAGGGAATTTTCATCACAGCTATGACACACATACATTGCATATACATTAATGTAGAACCTAAAATAAAAATGAATAATGGATGATGCAAACTTAAAACTTGTGTCAACCAATTTGTGTACTTTGAAAGAAAAATAGGGTTTATGGTTTACATGATGAATTGATGATGGAAAGAAGTGGTTTTTTGAGTTAAATTTGAGTCCATAAACCCTCCCATATCATTAAGGCATGCGAGTAGTCTATCCATGTAAAACTTCAGTGCATACAGAAACAATTTGAAAAAATTTCAATGTTGGCCCCATTCACAGGTCACTGTTGCCCATGTCTAGTCCTAGTACAATGAATATTTGTTGTTCCTTTTAAAATTCATTCGAAAACACACACATTCCCACATATTGTACCATAAGGATGTACTTTTATGGTGTTGATTAAAAAATGAACGAAAAAAGAGGGATTTTCATCACAATGGAAAGTTCAAACGAAACACGGTTGAGATCAGATATAATATAGAGTGGGTGTGTGAGTCATACTTGATTTTGGAAACAGACGTTATTATTTCCAAAGTCCCATATTTTCAAACAATTTCAATGAATATTCTATAGAAATGACAAACACATTCATCGAAACTTTGTTGACGTAATACTATGACAACAATGATGACATCTACGATCATGATGGTATAAAAATGAATGAGATTCTCTTGGTTTCAAGAATAATGTGTCCTCTACTAAAAAGGGCCAACCACGTGAAGGTGGAATATCATATGGCATATCCCCTCCCCATCACATCCCTCTCAATTCCCAAATACCCAATCTATAAAATATAAAATAATCGAAAGCAAGCTAGTAAGATTCATGCATATAAACTACCAAAACAAAAGTTAATGAAGGTAAATGAAATTGTGTGTTTGTAAATGATATTTTTAGTCTACCACATACTTTAGTATATTGGCGACTATTTTTAGGTTTCACATAATAATTAAACAACATGTAACATAGGATATAAAAATGTCGCATAAAACTTAAAAACATGTAATTAACCCATGACATAAGTAAACTATTTCAAGATAATAATTCATACATATTAAAATATATAGTCACATACCTGATCCAAATCAACAGCTATATAATCATCCTTATTATGTATCTTATAGTTATTCATCGAACTTGACATATGTATCACCATCCAGTTCAAAAATGGTGTTGAAAGGATTGATGATATCATCATCGTCATCAATGCCATTTTCGAGCATATTTTCATCGACATCATCATCAAGAACTGCATTGTCTCCTACGACTAGATCATGATATTCTTCGTCTTCTTCGTCTGTTGACCCTGCATGATATTTTGACTTTGTATGATCTAGCAAATCATCTTCTTCTTCAATATAATCTTATTTCTGTACATGAGTATACTTAACTATCCTTCCTATTGGATCATATATAACAACACATGACCAATCCCTCTCACATGGAATATTTGATTAAAGTACATGTTCAAATTGGCATGGAAAAACATAGAGATCATGTCCTCTTTCAAAGAATTTGTTTTTAATCATTGGAAATTCGTTGGAATGTTGAATAAAAGTTCTTTCCTCATAGCATTCATGCATTTGTAATCTATCACATTTGATGTCGAACATAACTAATTTGAAGGAATTAAAGTCACACTCAAGTATATAATTCAAATACCCATAGTTTGTATTTTCAGATTCTCTGGGATGCCTGTCACTGCTAGAGGAAACATTAGTGACCTGGAATATTGCAGTTATCCCACTTGTTGTTGCAAGAGTTGACTCTAGGCTGTAATAGAGCCAAGCCTTAGCACATTTTAAATGAAATAAAATTTGTTGATTGATCAGTCATAAGAGGCTTCTAGAACTAGGTCTAAAACAGGCCCTTCACTCATTTATAGATCAGAAACGAAGAGGCATGACATCATTTGTCTAATTGATTTAATAAAGAATATGGATAGAGGATAGGAGATGAAGAATACTGAAACAAAGAGTTAGGTATCTAATTATGATAGGTCTAATCTTTATTTCAATGGAAGAAATAACACCAAAATTCAAAATAACAAGACAGAGGAAAATCTATGAACAAATAAACCTTGTAAATAATTCAAAATAATTAAGATGCAGGTCTTATTCTACTCACGAAAAAACAGAGGAAAAACTGCACTTTAAGGAATGCTTTAAATTAGCTACAACAAAAGTATTACTGAATTGTAACCATTGCAAACTGAATTAATGAATGGAAGGAAGAAAGAGAAGTGATGAAAACTTCAGAAACAATAACACGGGAAGAAGACAGAATTAGACAGTGACAAGGTGTAGAATCTCTTGGCACTCTGTTCTATATTTGCTGAAAAGGAATGCATTACAAACCCAACCTCCAAAAGGATCCCGGGCTATTCCCTCTCCCTCCTTCAAGAAGATACAATAATATATGTCTTCTGCCCCCTTTCGAATAACTGAAAAATGACTCAGATTCCAAAATAAATCCCTCTAGAAATGAAAAGGAATTTCATGTAGGTATTGAGGTCGAAATCCTCCCAAAAGATAACAACAGTTATCATCAAATTTGGAAACTTTTTGCCATAGAAAATGCACCAAACTGCTGAAAACTGGGGCTGCGGTTATGGTTCTGTATATCTTGAATCGTGACAGTTGTGTATAAAATGAAATATTTTTTTGTTCATATGTTTTTTCTGACCAAAAACCTCTCTCAGTTTCCTAAGATCCATTTCCATTTGCCCCAGATCTGCCTTTCAAAAACATGTGTCAAACGGAGAAATTCTGAGATCCAAAACTTAAGGCTCAGAGATGGATTTGATTCTCCCAATATGTGACACCTGTAGGAAAAATGAGGGAGGTTATTGATCTCTGATGTGTTAGGCACAAAAACCTCCGACCATTTATCAAAATCATATTCCTGGAGGTTATTGATCTCTGATGTATGTAATGAGCTCTACGTCTATTGAGATGAGCTTGTCTAGCCATAGATCTCCATGATGTGTTACCGCCATCAACTACTTGATGCAATTGTTTGAGTACTGGCCTATGCCAAAGTGTGTTAGGTCCAATAGACTTAAAATCGTAGTTTTTTCTAGTCCTGTTGCCCACTGGACTGGTTGACAAATCGGTTCCCCAAATGTATCTACACTCACAGTCTATAGGTAGACTTGCTTCGCAAACTCCGGGAACTTGTCTGTGCCCATTACGTCATGGTATGAGTACTTTAGTTTTTTCTACATAACCTAATAAATCTGCTTTTACTCGTACCCCTTCTTGCATGCGTGGAAAAAAATTTGTTGCGACGGGTTGTCTACACGGTGACCTAGGTACTTGTTGCTTGTCCTTTCGCGGTGGTGGCTGACTTGAGGCTCCAACCTCCATTGATAATTCTTTGACATATTGTTTCGGTCAGCTAGTGACATCTTCCACTTCTCCCTCCCATGCGTGTTCCAACAAGGTTGTCTGTGATTCCTCTGGCTCGACTACTTCATCTTGATTTTGAGCCATCCCATTGACCCTCGAGGATACTTTAGGGTTTTCTGGTTGCACTTGACTATCTCCGTCCTCATTCTATCGACCCTGCCCCTCTTATGTCCTATATATTTCCATGCCCATAGTTTATTTCTATTGGTTTTATTCTATCACGAGTGTCCAGCTTCCTGGTGTAGTATTGGGTGATGGGATTTCATCCACATTGTTTACTTATAGCAGTTGTTGTTCACTCCCTTTCGATTACGTTTATGCTCTGGTCCTCACTCCAGGTTATCTGGATATCTGGCTCAGTACTCCTTGTTTAGGTGGTTCCATGGTAGTAAAATTTGATCATCCACTGAGCTTAGTATCTTCTGCAACCTCTTTAAACTTCGCTCTGTGCTTCGTATGCTCTATCTGTCTCTGCCACTTTCAATTTCGCAATAGGAGTTTTTCTCCCGCATCCTTGCTTTGTATGGGAGTCGTGTGAATATTGTTGAATACATTACCTTAACTATGGATTCAATGAACCTCTGGTTCCTTCGTACTTTCCATTACTTTCCCTCACGTCTCCAGTTGACATGATTAATGCGACATCTCATAAGTTGTTTCCAACATTCAATTTTGCTAGCCACCCTCACTTAGCGCTTCTTTTGTCATAGAACCTTTCCCTCTTGTTTTTTATTTGAAATGACCATTGTCCTTGTCCTCCCTTTGTTTGTTCTCTGAGTGTGCTTTCTCCTTCTCCTTTCAACGCACTATACCACTCTTGGTAATGTTTGATATCCTGCCTTTTTTTTACTGCTCGGTGACTTTTAAGTTGTGGGTGGTCGGCTATCCTTGTACAACTTCATTCAAATCCCATTGATCATTGTTGGCATAGGGGAATACCTAGGGTTCAATGATTACAACAACACACCAACAAAACCCTAACTACCGGCCCTTTCGGAAACACCTACAAAGAAGATGAAGTCTCACCCGAGGTAGAGGCACTAGTGGTTGCATAACTCAAATGTCTACAACCTTAGATGGGACACAGATATGTGATTGTAACACCTTAAAAGAGAACTTAGCAATTATAGTCCATTAATAGTTTTTCTTAGTTTACAACATAGATAAACCCTAATAATAGATCATCGCAGTGTTCACACAGATCCAATAGATTCAAGCACTAAGCATACCAACATAGATCAGACCTGGCATTCATTCACATTATTCAACACTAAGATATCATATTAGATTATTCTAAACATATATCAGTGCAATAATCATTTAACCACATAAACAAGAGAACAACCATAAAGCACAAAAAAACCACAACATGAGATATACATGGTTCACCCCCACCCTGGGGCTACGTCCACCAACTCTTCTTCTTTATTTATTTTTGTCCATCTTCTACATGCACAGAGCCATGATATCTTAATCTGTAAAGGACAAGATATATGTGTGCACTTCGTTAGATCCTCCTTCCCCAAGTTACAACACAAATCCTCTTCACAGTCTCTTACAATCACTTGCACTTAGCCTTGCAAATATCACACATTATGCACAAAGAAATTACAATCATTACTTGCAATTAACATAGCACCAAAAACCTCCTCTCTGACCGTGTCTTACATCGCCTATAATTCTATTTATACATTACAAATAGGGCCTAAACATGGGTAAACCCATGGGCCGACATCCCAATAACCGTTAGATAATCCTAAAACCCAAAAATCCCTAAAAAGGGGCAGCGATCCCGCAATCTCTGCTTCAACTTGTGCTCTGCCTTTGACAGCCTGTCGAAGTCCCAAAAATAGATCAAACATGACCAAGGATCCTCAAAACTTGGTTAAGGGCCAACATGCCCCCAACAATCACCTATGACGCATCCCGAGTCACTCTGGTCTGGGTATCTCTTCTTCAAAAGCCTCAATCTTGGCTTGAGTTGCTTCGACCTATTGTTGTTCCACGACCTCCTTCTTGGAAAAATCTTGGATAACTTCTTCATTGATAGGTCCCTCTAAGCATTGTTCACATGTAGTGACGACTTTCTCCAGTTCTTCTCCTCAACCTTCAATCTCCGTGAATAGTTGGCAAGCATCATATTTTGTTGGTTGGAGCTTATGAGTCACTTCCATAACTTTTCTCTGAATGGTGTGGATCTCCTGTTGAGCAATACGTTGTTCTTGGGATTGATTCATCCTCTCAATGACTGACAGGGGCTTCAACTACGCCTATACTTTTTCTTCTTTCTTCTTTGCCTCCTAGAGTTGTGACTCCAGTGCCTTCAGTTCAGGATCCTCAGTGAGTCGCTCATAAGTCTAGGAACTGCAATCACTTAGCTATTTACATTCCATGGCGAGGGCCTTGATCCTCTCAACTGTGCTTTGAGCGGTTTCTTCTCTTTGATCCTGCACATCCTGTGGAGTGCTGGGAACTATTCATAGCTCTAAGTCTGTTATTTTTTTTTGAAGTTGTTGGATAGCTTCTCTGAGCTGCACTACTTGATGCTCCACTAGGTATTTTTCCTTTGGACATAAGCCCATCACAGAGAAAAGTTCTCTATCGACTGCTTCTTTGACTCCAAGATGCTCTGCGAGAAACTTCTCTTTTTCTTTTTTGACCTATGCCTTCTCTTCTTCAAACTTGGATTGAAGGTCATCATTCTCCTTTTGTGTGACCAGAAGTTTCTCTACCATTTCTTATTGGTATTATTTCAAGGTTGTTGTGGCTTGTTGTTTCTCAGTTTTTGATCGACGAAGGTGAGCTTCAGTCACATCAGCTAGTCTGCGGAGTTGGGCAAGCTCATCTCCCAACCTTGGTTCTTCTGATCGCAGGAGAACAGTGGATACTGCACGGCTAGATTAAAGGGCCTTATGTACCCCTCTGAGTTCAACCTCGATCATGTTGTACATATCATCCTTCTTGGCTTCATGTTTCTACAAGATGTCCCGTGAGGCATTTGTAATGGCTGCGATGATGAATTTGAAGTCATCTACAGTGAGAACAGTCTGCATCTTAGTCAAGGTAGCTCTGGATTTTTTTTGGGAAGTGGGTTTCTTGGGGGAAACCTTCCTTTTCTTCAAGGGATCAACCTCATCAACAGGATCCCTAGGCATTGTTACTTCACCCTTCTTTTTCTGATCTTCTTTTCTGTTGGTCTCTGCTTGATATACTTCATCATCACTCCCTTGGCTAGGTGATACTGAAGTAGTTTCTTCTGATGCATTGCTCAAGTTTTGGACTTCTTCAATATTCTTCGTTCTGCTGGGTCCAGGAGTATCCTTTTCTTCATGAGTGGTCTTAGGGGTACCGATTAGTTCAAGGTCTAACATTTATGTGGGGTCAGTAGGGATGAGGAGATCTTCAAACCATTCCTTGGTTATATCTTTGAGGTCCTCCTCTATGAGCTTGTATTATGACTGAAGATCTTCTTTATGCTCATCTGCACGCGTGGTGATATAAATGAAGTGAAAATCTATGCGGAACTTCATGAGGGGTCAGAACCGATGCAAGGTGTTCGGTGTCATGTGAGGGACAACTTTGATATCCATCTTTAGTTGCAGATAATAAGTATGGAAGAACATCTCCGACTCCCACTATTTTCCCATATCACTCAAGTACCAGAGCGTGGTGAACTTCGCAGTGAGCAGATCGAATGACTCAATGTCCAGGAAGGTCGCACCTTCTGAAATATCCTAAGTGGTAAATGCGATGAGGATCAAGAGCTAGCTAAAGTGGAACTCATAGCCCTGATCCTGAGCTTCACGAAAGTCTAATTCCAACTGGTTGAACAAGTACTTCGCCCAGTTCATCTGAAGTCCTTTTACACATTTTCTAGCGAGGTCAACAACGAATCCTGTGACTTCTGTAGGTCTATTATTTCTCACGATATTTCCTACAATCAACTGGAAGGCCTGGTGCACTACACCATTCTGAATGGAAGCTACCTTGTAGCCTCGCGTTCTCTTTTCTACATCGCCATATGTATCTTTGATCTTCTGTGCCAATGCGCGATCTGTAGCCTTCCTTGGGTAGAAGTCCTACAGGTCGGGTCCCTGCATGATCAATGCGGTGATCCTATGGATCATTGTCAAATTGACTATGATGTGTTAGTCTAGCCATAGGTAGCTGCCATGGTAACATGAGAGAAGGAGCTTAACACACGCATTAACCTCCTGGTGCCTTCCAAACTGTGGAATCTTCATTACATTCAAGAGGGTGGACTACGCGAGGTTCATAGTCCATGGCTGGGGGATTATTTTCTAGTTATTCCCCTTCGTCCTGGTTAAGTATTTGTAAGGAGAGAGAATACTATGGTTCTTTCGGTCTCCTAGGTTGAAGTCCCTGAACTTCAATGTCGTGATCTTATCTTGTTGTGCTCTAACTGCACATATCCCCTTTGGTAGGTACGCAGTAACCATGGTGTAATCAAAGTCCCTTGGGATGTTGTCATGGCTCACCACACCGACCAAAGGTGGGATGTAGTCAGGTTCTTGGTAGGGATTAGCTTCATGTTTTCAAAGTCATCTCGGTGCTTGGTTCTTTTCTCTACTTCCAGTTGGGATGGTCTGGATTCGTGAGCAATCAACGAAGAGGCTTGCACTCCTCTTGTCGAGGAAGCTTGAATACCTGTGGACATCACTTTCTCAGCCATGAGGTCAATCAAAATTTCTTCGAAGATTTTATCTGCGTCCCTGAGCTCATATGACATGCATGCCTAGATTGGACAAATCAGATGGATGAATGAGTGCTCAAAGAAATAGGAGTGATGTTGATCTTACTAAACACACCATCATAGCAATGAGTTGGCTAAGATACAATTCAAAAAAGTGTTTTTGGTGCAACAGTCGGCGTAATAAGTAGAAAACGGTGTAACGGGTCTCTCCAACAGATGAGAGTCCTTCATCAATTTGGTTCTCTCCATTGTGACGTGGTCCCAACGGTTTGATGGTGAGGTTTCTAGCCATAAATGTTGTTCTAACCATTCAGGGTGTCGGGCTGACAATTATAATGATTTCAATGGCTATATTGCTTCGCCATGGCGAAGTGCCATGTTGCGTTGTTTTGATATCCTGACAAAGTTCAAGTTTTGCAAATATTCCTTCTGCGAAGTCCCTTCTGGAACCTTCTGCAACTTCTATATCTTTGCTCTCTTCTTATTGAGATTCTTAGCCTTCTTCCTTGTAGTGTTTGTCTCAGTTATCCTCTTTCCATTCTGATTCTTATCTCATTTTGGAATAGTAACTTCATGTTGTTGTGATTCTTTCATGGGGTCAGAGAGTAATATGTATTCTCTATCTGGGGTAGGTGTTCTACTCATCTGTGAGTATTCTTGTGTTATTTCAACTTTGACATCCAAATTTTCGGTTCTAAGTAGCTTCGATCTATTATACTGTTCTTCAATCAAGTGTGTTATCCTCCTAGTCATGAAATCTTTTAATTCTTTCTTCTTCTTCACTAAGACTTCCTTTTTTTCCTTTTGGCATGATCCATTTCAATCCAAGGTTTTCCTTGTAATATAGCAAATGGGGAGATATTCTCAATAAATTTAACAATCTCAAAATCTTCCTATGTCGAAGTTCCATGTGCACTCATAGATATCTGGGTGAGTCTTCCACATAGGGTGATCAACTTTCCTCTAAATAATCCTATTCCTCCCAATGAAGGAATCATAGAAGGCTTTCCTAAATTTTCCCAAGTTCTTTCTGTCATGATATTTACCAATGTTTCTTCAGCCATAACACAGTCAATGTTGAAGTCTCCTATTCTTGCTTCTATTCATTCTTTTTCTTTGAAGATCTCTGATAAGTTGATATTTCTGTGATCATTTAGGGTTTCTTTAATTTGTAGCAATACATTCTTTGATTCTTTCTGGGGTTCTTCCATGGTCTCAGTTTCTTGACCTTCCTCAGGGTTTTCTGGTCTCATATTCATTCTATCAATCTTAGCAATCATTCTAGGGAAATCTAAAACTTCATGATCTATAGATTTACAACAAATACAACTAGGTCTTCTACCAGGGCATTCCTTAGCAAGATGTCCTGGTCTTCTGCAACTGTAACAAAGAGTTAATCCTCTCTTTCTTTGAAATGATCCCCAGCCTTTCCCGTGTTGCGCACTAGCATCATAGTAGCTAGCCTACAAAAATTTCTTTCTAGGATCCTGCATCCATTTGTTAGTCCAAACATTCTTTCTATGCATAGGGATAACATATCTTTCACTATTTTTGTCAGATCTACTCATATCAAACCTTGTTTCATCTAGTTGTGCCCTACTTTTCAAGATAGGAAAATATTTATCAAACATAACTAGATCCATACTTTTGAAACAAACATTTCCCCTTATCTTACCTTTCCAATCAAAACTTTTCACTATTCTTACCTTTATTAGAGAACAAAGCTTTAAGATCTTACCTTTTTAACCAAAAATTCTTACTTTACTTTTATTAGAGCACAAAGATTTTAGGTCTTACCTCTTTTCTTCTGATCTGACTTTTCTTCTTGGCATAGAGCTTCATAGGTCAAGTAGCATACTGCGCACTAGGGCAATAGATCTACGCACATATCTTTATCTTTTCAGTAGTTCCCAATAATCACAGTTTTAGGTCCTGGCATAGAACCATTTGTTGGCACAGGGGCAGACCCAAGGTTCAACTCTTACAACAATGCAACAACAAAAGCCTAACTACTTGCCCTTTCGGCAACACCTGTGAAGTAGATGAAGTCTCACCCGAGGTAGAGGCAGGGGTGGTTGCAGGAATTAGATGTCTGCAACCTTATCTGGAACACATATCTATGATTGTAGCACCTTAACAATGAACTTAGAATTTATAAACCATTAATATTCAATATTAGTTTATAGCTCAGCTAAACCCTAATAATGGATCAACGCAGTGTTCACACAGATCCAATAGATTCAAGAACTAAGCATACGAACATAGATCAGATCTAGCATTCATTCACATTATTCAACACTAAGCTACCATATTAGATTCTTCTAAGCATATATCAGTGCACTAAGCATTTAACCACATAAACAAGAGAACAACGATAAATCACAAAGTAACCACAACATGGGATGTACGTGGTTCACCCCCACCCTGGGGCTACATCCACCAACTCTTCTTCTTTATTTCTTTTTGTCAATATTCTACATGCACAGAGCCATGATATCTTACTCTGTAGAGGACAATAGATATTTGTGCACTTCGCTAGATCCTCCTTCTCTAAGTTACAACACAAAGCCTCTTCGCAGTATCTTACAATCACTTGCACTTAGCCTTGCAAATCTCACACAGTATGCACAAAACATTTACAATCATTGCTTGCACTTAGCATAGCACCAAAAACCTTATCTTCGACCTTCTCTTACATCGCCTAGACTTCTATTTATACATTACAAAGAGGGCATAAATATGGGTAAACCCATGGGGATACATCCCAATACCCGTTACATAAGCCCAAAACACAAAAAGTCATAAAAAGGGGCCAATATCCTGTGATCTCCACTTCGACTTGTGCTCCGCCTTCAACAACCTGCCAAAGTCCCAAAAATAGGTCAAACATGACCAAGGATCCTCAAAACTTGGTCAAGGGACAACAATCATCCCTTTGATTTTTGAGCTTGCTAAGTCCTTTAGTTGTATAACTCCCCCATCTATGACAGTTTTCACTTCGTATGGTCCTAACCAATGCATTCTGAATTTTCCTGGATGATGAATGGATTTGTTGTCATACATCAACAATAAGTCTCCTTCCTTGAAAGTTTTCTTCTTGATATGTCTGTCATGCCAAGATTTTTCCCTTTATTTTTGAACTTGTTGGTGGAACCCTACTAGGATCCGATATTCCTCCATGATCATCAATTGATTCAAGCTGTCCTATACTATGCCTCATTCTGTCATCTTTGTAATTGATACTACGCATAGACTAGGTACCAAAAATTCTAATGGAACCACTACTTCTTGTCCATATACCAATCTATATGGTGTGTTCACTATCAAATTCTTCCATGTAGTCTTGTATTCCCACAATACTGCTATTATTTTGAGGTCCCAATCATCCATGTTGACATTGCAGGTCTTCGTCAGTGCATTCTCAAGAATTTTGTTAAATGATTCTACTGTTCCATTTTCTTGCAGATGATATGGTGTACTCTTTTGATGGTGGACTTCAAATTCCTTAGTCATAGCCTTGATGGTACTGTTAATGAAGTGAGTGCCTTGGTCTCTCATCAAAATTATTGGGCAACCAAATCTAGTGATTACTTGTTCAAATAGAAAGTGTGTTGTCGTTTCTCCACTACAATATTTGACTGGTGCGGCTTCCACCCATATTGTTAGGTATTTCGTCATAATGATAATGTACCTTACTCATGTCATCTTTGCTGGTGGGTTAATTGGTCCCACAAAATTTATTGCCCATTTTTCGAATACCTGTTGTTATCACTGAAATTTCGTCCGCACATGGCGACAAGAACTCCGCATCATCAAAACAACAATGAAGTCATTCATGGCACTGAATTAATTTCACAGCATTCCAGAAGGGTCAAAAACTATACAAAGTAACCAAAAATTGAAGGGCGCTTCACAGTAGTTTGGTGCACGCGCACATGCACAGGACAAGAATGTACTCTGCGCACATGCGCGCACAACATGTGGCTGTCAACGACAAAACCCGCGCACCTGCTAAAACGGCGCATTTATGAATTGGTCGGCCTCTCAACCACTTACGAACCGGCTCCCAATCTGATTTGACTCCCAAATCCGAGACGAATCCGCATGGTAGGCGGGTTAATGACCTAAGGAAGCCCTAAAGGGCCCCTTTTCACACTTTAAAGAGGTTACATAATCGCCCGAGGATCTGCTATAAAAATTCGTGAAGATACATTGTTTTCGCAAGGAATTCCAGGCATCGTTATCCTGCTAAGATTGTTAAGGACTCATTCTTTAACGATAACACATTGGCAACATCGCAGGGAGTTCTTTCACTGTCATACTCAGTTCTTCTCATTGTAAGGAAAGCAAACTTTGTGAGGGCCTCAAGAGCCTTCCGTTGGGAGAAGAAGGAACCACATTTCTCTTCCTTCATCGTGCTCTGATTTCATCAATTGACCAGCTCAAAACCATTGGTGACATCTGTCTTTTTTGTTTTTTTTTGGTGTTTGTTGTTTCTTTTCACAGTTTTAATTTGTTTTCAGTTGATATTAGCTTGTAGTTTGTTCTGTATTCTCTAACCTTTCCTTCCACAGCTGTCATGCCCTGCAAGACCCAACAGGGCATGTAAGCACCCTCGATTTGCTCACCAGGTGACGAATTGGGTGCGAACAGACTGACGACTCCACTGGGGAGTTAGGTATCAATTCCTCCCTCATTTGGGTTTATTTTTCTTTCCTTTTGGTTTTATTAACTTGCAGGGACACAAACCGACCTCCGACGACCTGCTAACCAGTCAATTCACAGGAGAATTGAGAGAAATCCATCTGAAGTTTCTTTCTCGGTAACTTGTCACAAACGTGCGGGTATTCCAGCCCACAGACGCGCACCTGGCGCGCATGTGCCTGAGTTACAACTATTTTTCCACGCACTTTGGTTTTCAATACGGTCAGCACGCAGGCGCCATATGCGCCTCTGTCTACACTGCAGGCCGCACATCTGAACTAAATTTCTCATTGTAAGGTTTTGGATGTGGGGAAAGTCATTTTCCTTCTCAAGAATGATGTTATGCATGCTCTAAACACTGCACCACTTAGACCCCTCAACTTATAGAGGGGATATTCAAACAAACATAAGCACTTAGGTGGATAAAAATCATTTTTCCTTCTTTTCTTTTTGCCACACAGATGGCTTGCCTTGATTTATAATCTAAGGAACACATCAATCTTAATCACATATTAAATCACATTTGGGACTAGAAGTTGGAGTAGCAATCCTTGAGTATGCTCTTCTCTTGCGCAATCAAGCGATCTTGAGAATCAGGAAGAGATTGTGAAAACAATCTCATCTCCCTTAACAAAGTTTCAAAACTTTTAGGAGAGGACAACGGCTCTTTCGAGACCCCTCTTAGTTTCATTTTGTCAAACACATTCTTGTAACGGGCCCATACATGCCCACATGTCAACAAATCTAGGATAGTGTTTGAATTTCTTCTTTCTTAGATCAAAAAACTAGGAGAGTTTAAAAGTTTGTAACGGGCCCACACATGCCCACATGTTCAATCTAGGCTAGTTTCATGCTTTTTCTAGATTAACTCACACATAGGGAGTTAANATGCTAGTTTCCTAGGGCTTTTAAAATTCCGCAAGGTTGTACCAATGGCATCTAGCTAATTAAGTAATCAAACTCTTGTAAAGGACCAAGCGACGTCCACATGCTGCAAGGTGACATCTAAATAGCTAAAATTTGGTACACTTTTCACTCACACACAAAAGTCACTTTCTCACTCACATAGCCTCATCTCGAAACGTGGTGGTCTAAATAGGTTTCCTCAAAGGGGATTCTGAAAACACCCCATCTTTTCTTGATAGGACTATCCACTCCCACTTTTAATCAAACGGGGTTGGTTTTCACCCCCAACCTCACAAAACAACTTCATCTAAAAT
>SNQJ01S0022056.1:137760-150444 GCA_010110895.2 Picea sitchensis | reverse complement strand
CACCTCCGGCCGCCGTCGGAGGAGCGTGTGATGGCCCCACACCAGGGTCATCAAATCGGCGCCTCCTCGGCGGTCTCTCGGGCTCTGTTGGTGCCCCCGCGGCCTCATCCCGCCGACGTTTCCCTCCACGCGACGGTCTCTCCAGCTCTCGTTGAGCTGGCTCTCTCTGGAACTCCACCTCACGCCCGCTAGGTGCCAAATCTGCACATGCACAAAACAACCAACACATGATCGTATCAGTATCTATCATCATACATATAAACTGGTATATCAAAATCAAAACATAAATCAAAACATACAAAACTCAACATACCTCGATCATCAAAAACCTCCCCAGGAGGCAATACCATGTCCAGGTCCCCCCGGAAGTCCACCCCAGCATAGGGGTATCGAAGTATGACCTGCAGCATCTGCTGCCAGATCTGTGCCGCCTGCACTATGAAGTAATTCCCGCCTTCGCCACCACCGTGGTGAACCAAAATCTAAGACCACCGCCTTAGTTGAGGCTCTCGCGCCCCTGGCGCCTCTAGAAGAACCCGTGGGCGCAGCATCGACACCCTCTCTAGAAACCAGGCTACCAGGATAGAGTCGAACGCAAACTCCCCGGTACCTATAGACCGACAACGGTCCAGCTGCGCGATCATCCGCGTGTGTAGTGTCAAACCCCAGGTGAACCGCTCACGGCCCACCACCACCCTCTCCAGCACCAGCAGCTGGCCACCACTGATCCGTTAGGTCGCAAGTGACCCATACACCCGAACAATCATCGCCGCTATGCAACAATGCAAAAACAAATCTATCCCACTAATACTTACTACAGTCCCAGACATGTAGTGCTCGCCTGAGAAATATCGCTCGGTGACCTCTGACAGCTCTGTACCCCTCGACAGCACAGGCTCTGCCGGCAGCGGCGTTCCCCGGAAAGGGAACCCAGTCAAAAAATAGATATCCTCCACCGCAGTGAAGGGGATCTGCTCTCCTCGCACGAGGAAGCAGTGCAGATCTGGGCTCCACATCTGGAGCAGGAACTGCAATAAGTACTCCTGTGCCCGTATCAACGGGCACTCAAAAAACTTTAGCAACCTGCTGGTTGCCAAAGTCGCTCTAACCGCAGGCCTTGCGTTGGCCACAGCATCTCGCAACTGCGACCAGTCCCGCTCGCGCCACTTCACATCCATAAGTCACTGATAGCCACCTGCACACAACACAGAGTCTTATATCAGCTAATGCATCCATCCAATGCATCAAAAATCCTCCCATTTTACCCTTCCACCTTGCCTCTTAGGCGCGGTTTTACCACCCCCAGGCGTGCAAACATGCGCACCTGTTTTATCCACAGACGCGCTCGTGAGCGCGCCTGTTCACCATACATGCACGCGCTAGGGTGTGCCTGTTCACCATACAGGCGTGCTCTAGGGTGCACCTGTCAACCCAACAGGTGCGCTCTGGTGCGTGACTGTTCACCCCACAGGCGCGCACTAGTGCGCGCCTGTCCACCTCACAGGCGCACCCCTAGGGCGCGCCTTAAATTCTCCCCCACGCGCATCAATGCACGTGTATTCAGTGTACAGGCACACACTTATGTGCGCCTCCCACTGAATCGCCCACGCATGCGGCCCCACATCCTATGAAAAAACCCCTCAAAACCCCTATACGGCCCCCTGTACCTACCCTGCCCAAAAATTGGAAACCTATTTCTATGCAGGATGATCAGACCACTAACCTGATACTCGCACACCGTCGATCAGATACGCCGTGCTCCCTGAAACTCCAAATATCCTCTGCAATCTGCTCGTCCAGTCACTGTAGCAGAAGGTACAAATGAGGTGGCAATGTGGGCCCTACAGCTATATATAGGCCTTTTGCCAAACTTCCACTCAACATTCTGGGAGCCCAAGGTGTCCATTTTTCAAACCATCTTCAGCCACGGGATCAGCATCCCGCCACCTACGTCACGACTGTCATTGGGTCACTTTTTGTCCGAAGCCCCCGGGGCGCCTTTTTTTCATATCATGGTCAGGTACGCACATGCATGGTCACATTTGTCAAATACATGCTCATATCTTTGATTCTCTTCAGATATTGTTCACTTTGGGTATTTGGTTGTTATGTGCGCAGGTACTTGCTCATTGGTCATCGACATCATCCCTTCAGGGATATATTCAGCACTGGCATGTAGTCTACCCCACTGTATTGCATTTAAATTCCCAGTCACACCCTCTGATATTGGCCTTTAGGATCCTCATTCCCGGCTCTGCAGTACCCACACCTCCATTTGCATCTTCAGTACTGCAACCCGGTAGCATTCTCACCCACATGAGTTGTCCCATTCATAGCACCCTCTGGCACTTTTGACACTCATATTGTTTTTCATTACCCTCTAGGGATGGGAGTCCCGATAGTCTTTCATCATGTCGTGAATCAGCCACATACTCTTTCTCCTCATTTTTCTAGATTTCCCACATGGACTCCCGGATTATCTCTTTATGGTTCTATTTGTTACCTGCACCTCCTCAGGATCATGAGCCCTTCATTTCATCCACACTCAGTTTGCCCATCTGCGAACCTACCCTCATTTCACCTACCTCATACAGAAACTCACCAATGGGGCCCCCACCCTTCATCAGTTTCCCAACACAATTCTGCCCTCCCTGGGGCACACATTTCACATCGAGGCACCTGTTTCTGTATTTGTACTTTTTTCCCCAAAATTATTTATTATTTATTGTACAAACACCTTTATTTCCAATCCTTACATTCTTTGTTGTCACCGTAGGAGACTTGCTTTCTTTTGGCCACACGCAACCCATGTCACCCTTGGTTGGAGCATTACTTATCATTTACCCTTGCCGGCATCATCCATATCTTCAGAGCACTCCCCAGGTCGGTTACCTCTACCCTCTGAATTTGTTCACCTTGTCCCGCCTCTGGCACAACTTAGCACCAGTCTTGTTGTCCCCCTGACACTCGACCTTGTTACACGGTTGCGGCCACTGTTTTTCTCATACATACTCTAGCCAAGGGCGGTCTTGAGTCATCCCACTCCTTGACTTCATCCATGTACCTCTTCCACTTCCTCACTTTAGTATATTCCACGGAGCCCTTTTGCTCCTGGGAGTTGCGTTCCCCTTTTGTCGACATCAGCACACTTTTCCAGAAGGGCGACAGTATCTTGATTCTCATTTTCTATTTTAATGAGAGATCTCAGACGACACAGGGTGAAACACCATTGATCCCTGCTATCATTGGCCCCCATAACATTCGACGCCAACACTCTCTCATGTTATGGTGGGTCTTACTTTGCGACTATTGCAGTTATTTTTGTCATTTGTCGAAGACGTCTGAACTTGGTAGGGCCATCAATGCCCACATCATCGTCGTTGCTTATTACCGCGATCATTGCCTATTATTCAGAGTATGTTCCTTTGCAGAATTGTCTTCTTCCTTTATCATTACTTCCCCCGAGGGCGCTGCAGTCGTCTACACCAACACTTTCATCATCTTTTTTCAGAGTTACATAAAACAAGCATGGGGCATGCCTGCCTCGTTTGTACACAGTTGTATATTTTTTATGCACGTCTCTCAGAAGGTCGAGATACCGGTTCCTTTTTTCTCCAACGGATCGCTCCGAACGGTCCCACTATTGCTTTCCCTTACAACAACATTCTTAGTAGAAGAAACATTGATGGATTTCGGCTATATGTATGCTCCTAACCTCATCCATTAGGGGGCATCTGTTATCACTGAAATTTCGTCTGCACATGGCGACAAGAACTCCGCATCATCAAAATAGCAATGAAGTCATTCATGGCACTGAATTAATTTCACAACATTCCAGAAGGGTCAAAAACTATACAAAGTAACCAAAAATTGAAGGGAGCTTCACAGTAGTTTGGTGCGCGTGCACATGCGCAGGACAAGAATGTACTTTGTGCGCATGCGTGCATGACGTGCTGCTATCAATGACAAAACCCGTGCACCTGCTAAAATGGCACATTTATGAATTGGCCGGCCTCTCAACCGCTTACGGACCGGCTCCCAATCTGATTTGACTCCCAAATCCGAGCCGAATTTGCAGGGTAGGCGGGTTAATGACCTAAGGAAGCCCTAAAGGGCCCCTTTTCACACTTTAAAGAGATTACATAATCGCCCGAGGATCTTCTATAAAAATCCGTGAAGATACATTGTTTTCGCAAGGAATTCCAGGCATCATTATGCTGCTAAGATTGTTAAGGACTCATTCTTTAACGATAACACATTGGCAACATCGTAGGGAGTTCTTTCACTGTCATACTCAGTTATTCTCATTGTAAGGAAATCAAACTTTGTGAGGGCCTCAAGAGCCTTCCATTGGGGGAAGAAGGAACCACAGTTCTCTTCCTTCATCGTGCTCCGATTTCATCAATTGACCAGTTCAAAACCATTGGTGACATCTGTCTTTTTTGTTTTTTTTTGGTGTTTGTTGTTTCTTTTCACAATTTTAATTTGTTTTCAGTTGATATTAGCTTGTAGTTTGTTCTGTATTCTCTAACCTTTCCTTCCACAACTGTCATTCCCTGCAAGACCCAACAGGGCATGTAAGCACCCTCGATTTGCTCACCAGGTGACGAATTGGGTGCGAAAACCTGCAACATTACCTGTGGTCACAGTGGCATCTCGTCACTTCTATCAAGTTTACCAACCCTTTGACATACGTCGCATCTCTGGCAGTACTCCTTCAACTCTCTGTGAATGGTCGACCACCATAGGCCTCCACACAATACCTTCTGTGCGGTATCTTTTCCTGCATAATGTCCTCCTGCTATTCCCTCATGGGATTCTGTGAGAATCCTTGGTCTTTCATGTTCTAGAACATATCTTCGCAAGATTCTCTTTGTGCCCATTTTGTATAAGTGTCCTTTGATCAATTAATGGTATGTAGCCCAGACTACCAGGTTTTTCTTTTGTGCAATGTTATATTCCTGTGGTGCAGTACCTGTACTCAAGTACTGATTGATGTCTGCAAAGTATTCATGGACGATCTTGAATGAAAAAAATGTGCGTTCGAAATTTTTTCCTCTAAACTTGTAGGTTCCTCTCCGTTTGTAACCCTTGATAGGTGGTCAGGTCCTGCATTCAATATCTCTGGCTTGACTATTACTTCAAAATCAAATTCTTGAAACAGTAGTAACCATCGACAGATTCTCCCCCCAACATTGGCTTGTTGACTAGGTATTTAAGGGTTGAGTGATCCATGAACATCTTAAAATGTATTCACAATAAGTAATGTCTGAATTTTTGCAGTGCGTAGACCATAGCTAGGCCTTCCCTCTCTGTAGTGTTATATTTTTTTTATGATTCTGATAGTTTTCTGCTCACGAATACTATAGGATGATCCAAATCTCCTGCTCCTGGCTGCGCCAAAATAGCTCCAAGTGCTATGGATGATGCATCTACATGTACGTGGAATGTCTTCTCCCAGTCTGGAAATACTAGTATTAGCACCGTGACCATTTTTTCTTTCAATGTATCCAGACCATCTTGACAATCTTCATTCCACTGAAACTTTGTATCCTTCCTTAATAGTTTCTCCATTGGCGCGATGATCTGTGCATACCCTTTTATAAATTTTCTGTAGTATCTTGTGTGTCCCAATGTTTCCCTTAGTTGAAGAATGGTTTTGGTGGCAGCAAAATAACGATTATTGCAATCTTTCTAGGGTCTACTAGTAAATCTTGTTTGCATACTATATTGCCTAATAGTATCCCAAACAGTGTTCCAAATATACATTTCTTGATGTTTAATGATATCTCACATTGCCTACATCTTTCTAACATTAGCCGCAAGACCCTTACATCGCATTTGAATAGACTATAGACTATCCAATTGTCCAAGTATATCTTTAGAAGCTGGTGGATAAATTCTTTAAATGCAACTATGACTACTCTGTAGAATATTGTTGGTGCATTGTTTAGCCCAAACGACATGAATGTGCACTATTAGGATCCCCATTCTGTAGAAAAAGTGTTCTTGTATCTATCTTCCTGTGCTATCGTGATCTGGTGGTAGCTTGAGAATCCATCAGTGAATGAGTAAACTTTGTGTCCCCCTACGTTCTCCAATACCTTATCCCTAAAAGGTGTAAGGAACGGGTCATGTAGGCATGCATCGTTCAATTTCCTCAAGTTGACGCATATTCTTATCCCACCTTGCTTTTTCTCCTGAACTAACATTAGGTTTATCCATTCTGATTCTTCCACAGGTTCTATGATTTTGGCTTTGAGCATTCTATCGATCTCAGGTTTAAATTTTTGTTTATATATCGGGTTTAATCAATATGGTCGTTGTCTGATCGGTCTTGCTTCAACTCTGAGTGGTATTTGTTAGCTCTCTATAAACTTTGTTCAAATGAGAAAACGAATGACAAAGGCAACCTACAAACCAACTGTGAGGCCCGAAACTAGCCTTTACGACCTGGAGAAGCCTCTCTCTGGAGACTCCATCTCTGTACAGGATATAACTATAAACTATGGGCTATATTTAACACCTTTAAACAATATTTTTTGGTTCTATTGGCGAAAGAAAACAAGACTTTGGGCTATGGAGTTGATTTAAGAAAATGACAAAAACAAATGACTCAGTGACTGAACTTGTGAGGATAAAGGCTAAATGAGAAACAGTCTTCCGTTAAAAATCGTTGTGTGTGGAGAGAGAAAAAAAATGAAGCAACTCAAAGCACCATTGGGGATGAATTCATACCTAACTTAGAATAAATATGTTTGGTCTAAATGGCACGAATCTAGATTAGTACGAGGTGAATTCTAGATTCAAAATCACGTTCTAATTCAGACAGAGATTACAGATATGAATATAAAGAGCACATGAAAGCACATACTCAAAGAAATAATACAATACATCATACTTCCACTGTTAGAATATTTTCATCAAATCTTTAGGACCTTTGCATTAAGTTTCAATTGGATAAAAAAACTACAATCAATAGTCATTGTCTACACTATTTTGCCAACCAACCCATCTTACATTGAAAATATGGAATATATAGACAAGGTTCTGTCGCTTGGGATACCCTGTGATCTAATTACTATCCATAGAAACTGTATTTCGACTACCCTCTTTCAGATATCTCTTTGAATGGTCTTTTTCTAAAAATAGAACAATCTGCACTAGGCCACATCATAACAACCCAACTTTTCTGCGACGTTTCAGTCATCAACAAGATCTCGTTGGTGGAAAATGATGTGTCAATGCTTTCCTTTGACAGAGAACCTGTATGATCAAGTATTCTTTTAGACTCCTTCCACACATTCTAATGACCATGATTTCTCTCACGCGATCATTTGCTAGCACATGCATGTACTAGGTGTCTGCAGACCATTGCAGGTGCCTCGAAAATGATGACCCCAGCTAGGGAACAATGCCTCTTCCTCAAACTATCTCACCTCTAATGAAAATATGTCATTCACAATGATATTTCATCATTTCATGTCATATTTTTTCCATGCGGGTATATTTTAGAGTCTGGGTTCATGCCACATATGAGGAAACAAAAAACAGATTCGATTGGTGATACATCTGGTCTCATTTGCAGTTTCGATACTCGAAGTTTTCTCTTGAGAGACCAGTTTTTCCTTTTCAGGTTCATCACTTGCGTTTGCAGAACCACGTTCCCTTTCATCTTCTTTTGTGCATTGGACAAAGTCACACGAACTTTGTCCATGGTCAGTTCACATTCCCTGAAGTGTTTCACATTCCCTTCTTCCAACACCCTATGTGTTTCACACAGTTGTATGATCGTATCCTGTGCTTCCCTTAGCTATCTCTTTAGCCAAGTGGTGTCTCCATTGCGACCTTGTGATGCTGGTACTTTGAGGGTATTTGATACTAGGTGCTATCTCAGCTCTCTGTTTTCCTGGTATAGCTCAGCAATAGCGAGTTGTGTGTGTTTCAGATGTTGCGACGACTCATGAACATTTGTTATTTCAGTTTCTACCCTCCTCTTGATCCAACTTTCTCAACTTATGCCTTCGATGGTCTCCCATCGAATAACACGCATGAGTAACTCTTTGGCAGTTGACTTTGCATGCGGCTCACTCGGGACTCAGGTCTCCCCGACCTCCTTGTTTTTCCTTGGCCTGCCCCTTCTCCGAGGTATTTGCTATTGGGGGGACATGGATTCCAACATCCTTCCTTCCTCCCTAGCCCTTCCTACTTTAGCCTCTGTGTGGTGCAATGTTACCCTTTCCACAGGTAGAGGGAAATATCCCTTTGGGTCCTTGGGGATGCCTACTGCAAGTAGAAACAAATCCTAGTTATTGCCAAATCGCCTTAACTCCTCCATCAACAACAATTTAATCAACGAGACATGTGATATTTTTTTCTTCAGCTAATCTGTTTCATCTCGGGCATTGTACGCCATTCTGTGGAGGATTTGGTGTAAGAAAAAGGGAAGATTTAACAGTCTCCTCCCTGTGCAGTGCATCGAAAATCTAATGTGGTACAGATGTCTTTTTTCAATCCTTCCTTCACAGGTGAGATATTTCTTAATCACCTCCATGAGTTTCCAAAAGGGCCCCTGCAAATATCTACTTTGAGTGCTTGTTTCGACTTTCCCACATAAGGAGTCTCACTGAATGAAGTATTCGTACCACTGTGAATCCAAAAGCATGCATTTAAACCACCTTTCACTGCGTGAAGGGATATCTATCGTGGTTGACAGAGTTTCCTCTGTCACTTGGAAAACGACACCTACAATTACCACGTGGGACCCATCGAACATGAGTGCAAACTGCTCCGCTAGTTTCGTTTTGAATCCTTGGTCTTGCATCTGACCTGCTCGAGATATGCCCTAACCTTTGGATCTTCATTGACCAATGTCAAGATTTGAGGCTCGGGCCCAACATTCTTTCCACTTTGCACACCTTTCCTTATGCTCTAGCATGTTGTCATGGCGCAAGACGTATTGGTTCTACACACAGTGGAATTTGTGTGAACCAAAATTGGTAATCTCAATTGACTTGGGCTTGCAAGAAGAATTACAGGCAATGCGTAAAGTCGATTTATGAGCATAATGCATATAGAACATTCATAATTTATAATCAGGTGAGAGAGAGATGGAAACGTGGTGGGGGACACTAAATTCATGGTGACTGGAGGTTTCAGAGCGAGCTTGAATATTTTCAGAGTACATATGCGTGACGGGTACACTTCGAAGTGTGTGAAGTATAGCTGATAAGAGCGGCGGGGCATATGTGATATGAGCACTGTGATTTTTCATTCTCTCTAAATTCATACTGAGATGATGATGGCCACTTTGTCCACCAAAGCAACTTCTATTTAACAACTTGCCTAGATTTTAGGCATGTAAGACCTTCTCTTCTACTAGGGCCCACCTCTTTGGGAAAATAACTTTACCCCTTACACATGTTTATATTATGATATCCCTTCCTGAATCCAAGGGCCAACCGACCACTTTCTAACTTCAACCCATTTTGCTTTTCGGTACTTGAACTCACATGTTTTGACACATGGACTCTCACTCGACTAAGACCGACTCTAATTGAAAAATGGTGATGCTAACAACTGCCTCCAACATGGATTTATATCCTCTCAGTGAGGTGGAAAATAAAAATAGACCAGGTGCCTAACCATTGGGCCTTATTCTACTTCTAGACCTTCAAACATCAGAAAAAAAAAAACGTAACCTAAACCTTCTTGACACAGTTTTGACCAGACTCAACATAAGCTCAAGGCCTTCACTCTGAGCTTCAATATTCTGCTGACATACTGACTTGAAAAACATTCTTTGAAAATAAAAAACAAAAAAAAATAATGATTATTTCCAATGACATGAGATTTAAATGGACTTCATTTCACCAGGTAATGTTTGAGGAACCTGCCATTTACATGCCCCCAAACAACGCATTCCCCATTGAGTTCTTCTACAAAATATGCATTGTTTCTACGATACACACTGATTTTGAAAGGACCCGTCCAAATATGATCGAATTTTCTGTGGTTTCCTTTATCTTCGTTCCTCGCGTCCCACTTCAACACCAGATCTCCCATCCGAAATTCCTCCTTCTTAGAGTGATTGTAGAAATTTTTCTTCATCCTCTCTTGGTGAAATTGTGATCGATTGTAAACCTACTCCCTCATATGCTGTGCATGAATCAACTGATTTATCCTTCTTTGCGTATCATCTGGCTTGACTACTTGCTCTTGCAACAACTTCCTGATGGGCAATCCCAGGGAGGTAGGGAAAATCGCATCCGTGCCATACAAAATTTGGAATGGTGATGTGGAGATGGATGTTTTGGTAGTGATTCTATCCTCCCACAATGCATAAATTAGTTTCTTGTGCCAGGCCTTCTTGTTATCCTGCAAAAGTCTTTTAATGATCCTAGTTAGGATCTTATTAGACAATCTCTCTGTAAGATTTAGATTTGTTTGGATTTTTAGATTTTAGGCTAGTTAAAAAAGGAATAGTACCGAGTTGTTTGTGTTTTTTAATAAAATTGTTGAATGTATCTTACGCTTCCATTGGGATATGGGGTATTCTTTATAAAAATAGATATCAAAGGACATTTTTTAGAAGATTCGTTTTACAAGGCAAGGTAGTGCAACTACTGGATTCTTTAGAAATAAAATGATAGATAGCTAAAAAGGTGAGATATCAGTTAAAAAAAAAAGCAATTAAGAATTTTTTTGTTGTAACATCAGAAGGAAAACATTTAAATCTATAAAATATTAAGAACAAAGAATGCAATGGAAAATTCTGCAACTTTAACTTCTTTTAAAGATTAGATTAGAAAAACAACATGATAACTGAGAACAAAAACTTTTTACGAAGACAGAGGAAACTTCACCAAAAACTAACACGCAGGAATCCTATGAAATGTCTCTTTGTATTACCGGAATAATCTCTTGAAAATTATAGCGATTACATCTTGCTTGGGCGTAAATATCAACCCTCAATACTTCTAAGTTTAAAATATTTATAATCAAAGTTACAAATGACCATGTGATTAAAGATCAGGATGTGGCAGACCTTGAATCTAACTAACTATCTAACAAGATGCAGAAATATAGGAACATATGATGATGCGTCGAATCTTTCATGTTGATTTTGGGGAAGACTATTGGTGAGTCATTCACATGACTTTGACTGTGTTGGATGCTGATTTGGATGAGACCTTTGGTGATTCATTCATATGACTTTGACTATGTTGGATGTTGATATCGCTGAGACCTTTATCTTTACTCAATCAATTCGCAAAAATCATCCCTTATTTGTGTACTTGGGACGATAACTTTCTCTTCAGCAGAGAAAATGGACAGGAAACCTAGGATACATTCATCCACCCATTCATCTGAGAAGTAACTGAGAAAACAACATAGTGTCGAGATAATCTGATTTCCCTTTTCAGAAAATATGGAAGAATGATAGGGAGGATTCTTCTTAGGGAATTAGGCATCTTATTGGAGGAACAACTCAAAGATTTGTGCTCTTTGGGGAAAAGACAGGTTCTGATACATTTCTATCAGAATTTCAATTGTGAGGGAAGAAAAGGGTTCAGATCTGGGCACCTGCATCATTTGATCGATGGCCTTGGGTGTAGTAAGGAAAAAAAATTCTCCAGATGAATATATTATGGCTCTCTGAATAGGGACGTAGTGCACTTGTCATTTGAGAGCGAATTCGAGAAAATGATAGACTTGGGGAAAAAGATACAGAGGTAAACTTGACTGATAGAGCCCAATTTCATCGCTCTCATCGATGAAGGTGTATTTAAGCCATGAATATAGCTTGGCGAAGTCGAAATCATACATGGTTTTTGAGATTAAATAGTCCTTGTATGCTAATGGGATCTAGTCGAGATCAACCGAAGGTGGGAGAAAAGGATTTTCCTCCACATTTGACTTTTTAGTTTTGGGCTCCATTAATTTCCACTGATACCTGCACACTGAGAACACATTAGTAGGCGAAAGCTAAGACTAGATGGGATGTTTCAAAGGTGAAGGAGAATGAGTCTTTGATAGGCATGGAGTGTGAGTGAAATGCAAATGACCGAAACGAGGTTGGGATTTAGTGAACGAGTGTCCGTTGGGCGAAAAAGGACAGGTCAGGTGAACAACGGGTATGTGGCTAGTAATAAATGGTCAACGGGTATTTTAGAGCATGAGGGGGTAGGGTGAAGGACATCTGATGTGTGTACCCGGTTGATGTGCAGAATGGTGATTGGGGAAAAAAGGAAAAATATATAACCCGTAACGGTTAGATGGAGGGGACATGCTGACAGGTCATGAAATGGGACTTTCAAGGGTGGTTTTAGGTTGTGACATCTCTGGATGATGGTGGTTAGTTGGAAAAATGGTAAGAGGTAAATGTTTGGAGTGGGGAGGTAAGATGAAATGAGATGATGCCACATAGGGGTGGGTCCCGCCTGGACACTGCTTCATTCTGGACCCCCCCCACTGTTGTTGAAGGTAGAAAGGTTGGGGGGTTTCGAGATATCTCGCTGACCGTTGATATGAGAAACTAGATCAACCGTTGTTTCACGCACATTCTTTAACCATCATGTCGGACCCCCCCACCGTTAAAGGTAGAACGGTCGGGGGGGGTCCAAAATCTGCTATGGACCGTCCATTTGTGCACTGGCGGGATGACAGTAGATCTGAGCGCAC
>SNQJ01S0022056.1:89335-128142 GCA_010110895.2 Picea sitchensis | reverse complement strand
TTTTTCAGTGATCTCATCAAGCACTGTGTATTCTGGTTTTTCTTTTTCCTGTTTCTTTCCCTGCAAATGATCTTTGTACATGACCTTCTCATTGAATATGAAATATCTACTCCTAATGATTTTGTTATTTTCATAATCCCATAAGCGATAAAGAAAATCATTAACACCATATCCAATAAAGGTACACTTCTTGGATTTTGCCTCAAGTTTTGTTCTATTTGCTTTATCAATATGGAAAAATGGTTCACAACCGAAAGTCTTCAAAAAAGAACAGTTTACCTTTTTTCCTGTCCATGCCTCCTCTGAAGTTCTACCATCCAAGGAGCTTGAAGGTCCTCTGTTTATTAAGTAAACAACAATATCTACAACATCTTCCCAGAACTATAAGGGAAAACCAACAAGTAATCTCATATTCCTTGCACACTCCATGATTGTCCTATTCATCCTTTTTGACACACCATTTTCTTGTGGTGTTCTTGGAACTATATTCTTTATATGAATCCCATGGTATGAACAATAATCCTCAAAATCCTTTCTACAATATTCACCTCCATTATCTGATCTGAGACACTTCAACTTTTTTCCTGTCTCATTCTCAACCAAAGCTTTCCATTTCTTAAAAGTATAAAAAACATCAGATTTTTGTCGAATGCAATAAACTCAAGTCGTTATAGTTTCATAATCAACAAAAGTAACATAATAATCAGAGATACCAAGAGATGATACCTGAGATAGTCTCCATACATATCTATGCACAAGCTCTAACCTTTCACTCTTCTTTTCTTTTCTGACTCTCAGAAATCTATCTCTCTTTTGTTTCCATAAACATAATGCTCACAGAAGTCCAAATCATTTTGTTTAAGATATGGAAACAAATTTATTTTTTGAAGTATCTTCATCCCCTTCTCACTCATGTGTCCAATCCTATGATGCCTCAGTGTTGTATCCACTCCTGTAGAAGCTAAATATATAGAATAGTCAGTATTACCAGTACATAAATACAATGTACCTACCTTCTCTCCTTTTGCTATCACCAATGATCCTTTGATGACCTTCCATGTCTTATTTGTAAATATGGATATACAACCTTCACTTGCCAATTCACAAGCTCTAACCCTTTCACTCTTCTTTCTTTTCTAATTTAACGACTCTCTTTTGTTTCCATAAACATAATGCTCACAGTAGTCCAAATCATTTTGTTTAAGATATGGAAACAAATTTATTTTTGAAGTATCTTCATCCCTTCTCACTCATGTGTCAAAACCTATGATGCTCCTCGCTATTGTATCCACTCCCTCAGAAGCTAAATATATAGAATAATAATGCAGATACCAGACATAAATATAATGTACCTACCTTCTCCTTTTGCTATCACCAATGATCCTTTGACGACCTTCCATGTCTTATTTGTAAATATGGATATACAAACCTTCATCACAACTGTCCTGCTGAAATTATATTTTTCTTAGATCTGGAAGATGCCTTACCTCTTTAAAAGACCATTGGTTTCCATTGCTTTGCTTTATTTTTACCTTTCCCATTCCAACAATGTTTCATGGTGCATCATCACCCAAATGAACCTGTCCAAAATCACCTTGAACATAATATAGAAAATGTTTCCTATGGGGTGTGGCATGAAATGAAACCCCTAAATCTACCAACCAAGACTCAGAAATACTATCTATAGAAAGAATCAAAGCATATTGTAACACATAACCTATTACATTTGTTTCTTGATTTCTCTAATGATGTCCATCTCTTTGTTTATTTGGAGCTCTGCAGTCTTTCTTCGGGTTTCCTTTCTTCTCACAATTCCATCATTCTATCTTTTCAAGTATGGATTTGGACATTCCCTTCCTAGAATTCCCGCAATTCTCTGAGCCCTTTCCTCTATCCTTTTGTCTTCCCCTGTTCTCCATGTTCAATGCA
Source organism: Picea sitchensis (assembly GCA_010110895.2). NCBI lineage: Eukaryota > Viridiplantae > Streptophyta > Pinopsida > Pinales > Pinaceae > Picea > Picea sitchensis. The sequence continues at coordinate 126,213 of SNQJ01S0022056.1, read as the reverse complement.
TTACCTGATGTCTCACCTATTCTTTTCCATCGCATTTCCTGACTAAGGATAACACCAACAACATAATCAAATTTTAAATTATTTGAACCAAAGATAGAGTTACTTACAACCATGAACAAGTCATTCTAGCAATGAGAACAATATTAGAAGAGCCCTGACCTCATCATCAAATTCCACTTTTACAGAACTTAGTTGATTATTAACCATATTAAATCCATTTAAACGATCTGCAATAGACCCACCTTCTGACATCTTCATAGTAAATAATCTCTTCATTAGAAATACCATATTGGACGCTGAGGGTTTTTCATACAATTTAGCCAATGCATCCATCAAACCCTTCATTGTCTTTTCTTTCGAAATATTGAAAGCCACCGATACTACCAGGCTCAACCATATCATTCCTAGAGCCTTTCTGTCAAGAATCTCCCATTCTTTGTCCTTCATAGCCATCGCCTTCTTTTCTATTCTTCCCAATGGTAGGAATAGATCCTTCAATATAAATAATCTTCCATCTGCATCTTCCATAACTAGTAATTTTGGCCATTAAATTTCTTGACCCTAAACTTTCTATATTCCGAAATTGCTCCCACTCGAGCCAGGAAGCCTCTTTTCCTACGAGTTATCTTTCGCTCTGACAGAAGTTGTTAGAAAAACAGGATTGCTGAGCAATAAAATAAAACAAATGTAGAAATAAAATATAGAAGATACACAATACAATAGAGATAAATATATATGTGGTTCACCCAGTGTGGGCTACGTTCACCAAAGAAATTGCCAAGTCCTTTCTTTATTATTATCCAACAATTAAATGGATAAAATCTACATCAAAACCACTGTAACTTCCTCTTCTTTATCTCACCGTCTCCTATCTTAGAATACAATATTCACAATAATGCATAGCCGCAATAAATTCCCCTCATAATAGAGGGTTTCCTTCCAGGGAAAAAAACCCTAACATAATTTATACCATTAGATCTGCGACCTTATAATGAACGGTCTAGATTTACAATGAAATTACAATATACATTTACAAGGCAATTTTTCCTTCAGGGGCCCGCTTGCCCCCGAACCCCAAAGAGGGGGTAACTCGCTTCTACACTCCCCCACATGGAAGAGTGTACATTCTTATGTGGTGTAAAGTATTAATGGGGTATAAAAATGGTTGGAAACAAACACCTTTGAATTAGCAAGATAATCAGGCTCAACAACCAACACTTTGATTGCATCGCTCATCGTAGCATCTAAATTTTCTAATATTCTCTCCCTTAACAGTAGGGAGAAATCACTATCAAACGAGTCGACGTGTGGTAGTTTCGCAACCCTAGGAGGGGGATGGAATTCTGGAGGAATCACATTGTAAATACTCATGAAATGGGCTGAGAACTCTTGCACCATCTCATCCAATGCTCTTTTCATATTGTTATACTGTGTCAGTAGTTGCAAAGGATTCTTTTTGTCTCCCCATCTAGTAATGAAAGACATTTCAAATGCGATGAATTCTTGAATGCTTGCTGCTGGGAGGGCCTTGGACCACTTTCTCACCTCCCCCGAAATACTCTGCATGAACAACCTCATTTTCACATCTGCATAGTCTACCTCTTCTAGGTCGATGAAATTGTTGAACCAATCCAGATGCTTTTGCGCTGAAGCGTTTCCTTCATCGTCGTAGAGCTTGATCCCATGGCTATAGTTATGGGGAAAATCACGCAGTTGGGCAGGAAGAAAAAGGGGGGCGAACCTGAAATACATTTCTCTAGGGTGGTTTGGGATTTGGGGGATGTTATTAGCGATCGAAACCTTTCCTCATCAAAAACTATATGGTCCAAGATGGTTTCTGATTTAGACTTGAACAAAGTCTGTTCAAACAAAGTGTCAAACTCAAGGTCGTCAATGATTTGAGCACCGTCCTTGGGCAAGGATAGATTTATGTCTAAGTAATAGAATGGGTCTTGCACCTGCTCCCTTACCCTGCATAGAAGTATCTTGGGATCATACACAGGCTCTACATGGTTAGGGTCAGGATTGGATCTAGTATAAATGGGCTTTGGAGCAAGGTTTTCCAAATGGCACTACTATGTGGCACTAGTCTTTTTTACTGGATTAGCTAGGGTAAAGGTTTCAGCCAATACATATGTTTTCCCCACTGTTACCCTCAAGGGTCAAAACTATAGATTTAGTCATTCTCCTAGGGAAAATTTATTCAATTTTGTCCCCAACAACGACGCCAGAATGTTAGCGCTCTATAAACTTTGTTCAATTGAGAAAATGAATGACAGAGGCAACCTACAAACCAACCTTGATGCCTAAAACTAACCTTTCGATCCTGGAGAGGGCTCTCTCTGGAGACTTCGTCTCTGTACATGATATAACTTTAAACTCTGGGATATATTTAACACCTTTAAACAATATTTTGTGGTTCTATTGGCTAAATAAAGCAAGGCCTTGGGATATGGAGTTGATTTAAGAAAATGACATAAAGAAATGACTCAGTGAATGAACTCGAGAATATAAAGGCTAAATGAGAAATAGTCTTCAGTTAAAAATCATTATGTGTGGCGAGAGAGAAACACATGAAGCAACTTGGAGCATTGTTGGGGTTGAATTCAAATTTAACTTAGAATAAATACGATTTTTCTAAATGGAGAGAATCTAGAGCGATGCGCAGTGAATTCTATATTTGAAATCACGTTCTGATTCACACAGAGATTACCAATATGAATATAAAGAGCACGGGAAAGTACATATGAAAATAAATTATACAATAGATTAGACTGCCACCGTTAGAATATTTCCATCAAAGATTCATGACCTTTGCATTAAGTTTCAATCAAATAAAAAAACTACAATCAATATTCACTCTCTACACTGTTTTTCCAACCAACCTGTCTTACATTGAAAATATGGAATATATAGAAAAGGGTGTGCCGCTTGGGCTACCCTGGACTCTAACTACTATCCAAAGAAATTGGGTTTCGACTACCCTCTGTTAGATGGCTCTTCGAATGGTCTTTTGCTAAAAATAGAACTGACTACACTCAGTCTCATCATAGCCACTCATCTTTGCCACGACATTTCAGTCATTGAACATATATCGTTGTTGGAAAATGATGTGTCGATGCTTTCCTTTGACAGAGCACCTGGACGATCAAGTATTCTCTCAAACTCATACTGCATATTGTAACGACCATGATCTCTATTGTGCTATCATTTGTTGGCACGTGCATGTGGAAGGTGACTACAAACCATTGCAGGTGCCTCCAAAATGATGATCCCAGCTAGGGAACAATGCCTCTTCCTCAAACTATCGCACTTCTAATGTATACCTATCCTTCACTATGAAATTTCATATTTGTGTGTCGTATGTTTTCCGCGCAGGTATATGTTAGAGTATGAGTTCACGCCACATCTGAGGAAACAAAAAACAAAGTCGATCAGTCATACGTCTAGTCTCATTTGCAGTTTGGATACTCGAAGTTTTCTCCTGAGAGACCAATTTCATCTTTTCAGGTTCATCACTTGCCTTTGTAGAACCATGTTCCCTTTCATCTTCTTTTGTGTATTGTCTAGAGCCGCACAGACTTTATCCATGTACGGTTCACATTCCCTTAAGTGTTTCACATTCCTTTCTTTCGACACCCTCTATGTTTCATGTAGTTGTATGATCGTATCCTGCACTTCCTTGAGCTGTCTCTTTATCCAAGTCATGTTTCCCTCATGACCTTGTGATGCTAGTACTTCGAGGGTCTTTGCTGCTAATTGTTGTCTCATCTCTCTGTTTTCCTGGTATAACTCAGTGATAGCGAGCTACGCATGTTTCAACTGCTGCGACGGATCCTGAAAATCTATGCTTTTGGTGTTTTTTTTCCTCCTTCTACCCCAGCTTTCTCGACTTATGCCTTCGACGGGCTCCAGCTGAATAGTGCACATGAGTAAGTATTTGGTGGATGAATTTGTGCATGGATCACTCAGGACTCGGGTCTCCCTAGCCTCCTTGTTTTTCCTTGGTCTGCCCCTTCTCTGGGGTATTTTTTGTTAGGGGGGTAGAGCTTCCAACGTCCTTCCTTCCTCCGCAACCCTTCCTTCTTTAGCTTCCATGCGGTGTGATGTTACCCTTTCCACAGGTAGAGGGAAATATCCTTTTGGCTCCTTGGGGATTCCTACTACAAATAGAAACAAATTCCAATTATTTCCCAGTCGCCTTAAATCCTCCATCAACAAAAATTTAATCAAAAATACATGTGATATTTTCTCTTCAGAAGATTTGTTTCATCTCGAGAACTGTCCACCATTTCTCACATACTTTGGTGTAATAAAAAGGGTAGATTTAACAGTATCCTCCCTGTGAAGTGCATCAACAATCTAATATGGTATGGATGTATTTTGTCAAACCTTCCTTCATAGGTGAAATATTTCTTAATCACCTCCATGAGTTTTCGAAAGGGCCCCTGCAAATATATACTTGGAACGCTCGTTTCGACTTTCTCACCTAAGCAGTCTCGCTTGATAAAGTCTTCATAACACTGCATGTATAAAGTAATGCATTTAAACAAACTTTCACCATGCAAAGGGATCTCTGACCAGGGTGACATAGTTTCCTCTATCACTTGAAAAATGACACTTGCAATTACCATGCGGGACCCTTCAAACCTGAGTGTGAACTGCTCCGCTAGTTTCATGTTGAATTGATGGATTTTTCTGCAAAAGGTCATGCATCTGACCTGCTCGAAAGACGCCCTAACCTTTGGATATTCGTTGACCAACATCAAGATTTAAGGCTCGGGCAAAAAATTCCTACCACTTTGTGCACCTTTCCTTATTCTCTTGGATGTCATCATGGCACAATGCATATTGGTTCTACGCGCTGTGGAATTTGTACAAACCAAAGGCAATAATATAAATTGACCTGGGATTGTGAGAAGAATTACATGCGATGTGTAAACTTGATTGATGAACATAATGTATATGGAGCCTTCAAAATTTATAATCGGGTGGGTGAGAGATGGAAACGTGCTAGGGGACAGTAAATTCATGGCGACTAGGTTTCAGAGCGAGCTTGAATATTTTCACAGTACATCCATGCGACATGTACACTTTGGAGTGTGCTAAGTACAAATGATAATAGTTGTAGAGCATATGTGATACGAGTACCATGATTTTTCATTCTCTTTGACTTCATAATGACCTGATGATGGTCACTTTGTCCACCAAAGCGACTTCTATTTAACAACTTGCCTTGATTTTAGGCATGGAATACCTTCTCTTCTGACAGGACTCGACTCTTTGGGAAAATACCTTTACCCCTTACACATGTTTTGGTTATGATATCCCTTCCCGAGTCCAAGGGCCAATCGACCACTTGCTGACTTCAACCCATTTTTCTTTTCGGTACCCGACCTCATACATTTTGACACATGCACTTTGACTTGACTAAGACCAAATCTAACTAAAAAATGACAATGCTAGCAATATCTTCATTTCTCCTAGATCCCCCACTATGCCCTTCATTTCTGTAAATGTTGTAGGGAACAGATCGATGTACTCAATTAGTAACTCTATTATTCTTTCTATTGTTTTCTCATCCCAATAGTCTCCAATGTTGCCCATTTTGGGGTTCTCCACTGTCCCAATGTTGAATTTATTCACTTTGATCGGTGCAACAATTACTTATGATTCCAGAGGTGGGCCTTCCAATTTTATTTCTCCTTCCTCCTCTTCGATCTGAATATCGCATTGATCATCTTCATCTGGTGCTTCTTATTGCACATGGTAGCATGACAAGAGTTCTTTCAGTGTCTATCTCTTCTCCTATTGTTCTTCTGTTATGATTTTGACTTCTGGTTCTTTAATGAATATCACCCCTCTTATCTTCTTAAGTGTTGCATTTATGTTGGGGTTCTCATGCTCGAATGAGAAAGTGACAGTAAAATTATGTTGCAATATTGTCCAAATCACAGTTCCTCTATGCAGTTCCTGGTTTGTATACCAGTTTGTTGGTATTCCTTCTAAGGTATGTACAAAATGATGAGTCCATTCCTCTAGAGGTGTTATTTTCCACAGTGCTCTGCACTTCTCCAAGTGTTCCACTAATGCCCCCTGTCCATCGTACTTATGTTGTTGGTTGCTTGTATGTTTTGTGCCAACACTTATCTGTAGTAACCTCTTGCATTGGTACCAATCCTTGATTGTTTCTTTATGTGAGCTCCACCATATTGTAGGTGTGGAATTGAGTTCTATATCGAGTGCTAAGAGTCCTTGATTGTCTAACACTTCATCCTCATACCGTGCCAAGAATACTTCTAGGTCATTTACTCCATGGAAACTAGGTGGTTCCCTTATCTTTGTACCTACCCATAGTACTGCATAGTCTATTCTTGTGCATCTTCTTATGGAAACTTTGTGTAGCCTCTGTTTTCAATTTTCTAGACCTGTGTATGAGTCTGTCGCAAATGAAGTAATTCTCCACCAACTCAGTATCCCATCTGCAGTTGTTACCTCATAATGCACAATTGTTCTGTACAACTAGATGATTTCCTCCAAGTCCAAGCAAGTAGGTTCTACAAACCTTTCCCCTTCTGATGGGTCTAATTGAGCAATGACCCTGTAGTCTCTTAACTAACATTTCATTTTTCATGCCTTTAAATTGATTGTGTCATGGTTATCAAACGCCCAATCCAATCCAAGAAATGATAGATATGGTGTTGTGTTGTCCACTATTTCAATCACTTCAAAATCTTCTTTGGTGCACACTCCATCCAAGTCTATTGTTACTCCTTTCAGTCTGCCAATTGATAGAACTTTGTGTTGGTTTGCTAGTTTTAGTTGAATAGGTGAATATCCTAATGTGGGATCTCCCATACATTGCCATGTCTTCTTAGGAAATACATTGACTTCAGATCTTAGATATAGTATGATATCTCCCATGTTGAAATCTCCAATGTTGGCATTTAGCCTTAACTCCCTACTTGTTCTTCTCCTTGTATGTAGGTGATTGACTATTTTTTGTTCTAGTTTTCATTTTGTCCCTATGCTACATTTTTCTAATATATTTTGCAATATTTTGATAGAGGATGGATCATTCAATACTTTTAGAAAGGATTGAAAAAAAAAATTGATTGCACTTACTTGTCCCATTGGCTTCATTTCCTTGGTATGATCCAACGATGGAGGAATATCATACTCTGGCTCTTCCTTGCTTTTCTACGCAGTTGAAGTTGACACGGTGTCTTTCTTCAAGAATTTTTGTCTAGCTTGTTTAAATGTTTCCTTCTCGTTTTGTGCATCGAACTGTCTCCTTGGTTCGACATTCTTCTTCACCCATTGGTGTTGTATTGGCTCTTCTCGAGCTGCATCATTTCATTTTTTTATCTCCTCTGCATGTAACTATGTTAATGTTTTATCCTTCATCCCTCGCTTCTAATGAAATCCACTGAATGTTCTGGTTGTTCTGATTCCTTTCTTCTTGAATCTTCCTTAGCAATGTAGGACATTCTTCCATGTCATGATCCAATGCGCGACAATACATACAAGTCTTTGGTGGAAGTGGACATTCCCTTGCATAGTGTCCTAGTTGTTGACAGTTGTGACATACCACTAGTCCTCTACCTCTTCCAAAACCTCTTCTTTCTCATCCTCCACCTCTGTATCCAAATCGATCTCCTCTCGATGCATTATATAGAGGTGTCTGATTGTACTATGCGGTATTGTGTTGAGGTTACGTTGTGTTGCATTGTGGTTGTGTGATATTATATGGTTGTTGCACAGTATTATACTGCTGCTTCGTAGTGTTGTATGGGGCTGGAACTTTGTTAAACTATGGTGTAGATTTACCAGTCATCATTTGTGCCCATATCCTATATGCATATGATGTCCTCTTTACATCAAATCCATAGTTCTACAATATTTGTCATCATGTCCCACTAACTTGCAAAAGTTGCAATATGAACTCTTTGGGACTGTCTGGTATTTCTACATCATTGGGGAGTGATATGGATCATGGCCTGGTTTTTTATAGATTTCACACCATAGTCCTCCTATTGGTAATTGATTTGGCATCCTTGCGTCCATGTACTGTGCGAATGTTAGACATTCATTTTTGTGGTGTCCTTCCGCCCCGCATGTGGTACATCAAAAAACTTCTCATTTGTACTTACTTTTGTTCTGGTTTAGCTCAAACATTAATTTCTTCAAATCCTCCTTCATCTCTTCGATGGATGGATTCATCTGTTGATATTGGTTTTCTTCCAGTAGTAGTGTTTCCTGCAGAGCCTCTGCATGTGTCTCAAATATTTGTTGTCGCAATGCGTATTTTAAGTGTGGTAGTAGTGAATTGACGAACATGTGACTGTGCTTCATATCAGTCATGAGATATTTCAACTTTCCTTTCAGTCGCTTGAATCTCTGGTCAATCTCCCATACAAATTCTCCTAGTTTATGTCTAATTTCTATCATCTTGTTCATGTACTGATTCTCTGAAATTGGCTTATGAAACTCATTAACAATTTCTTGATGTCCGCAATTGTTTTGTTTGTCCCCGGTGGATTGTTTGTAGCTAAACTCATATACCAATCTAGTGCACGATCCCTTAGTGTAATATCTAGCTGTGAAAGTTTGGTATCTTCATCTGTGATATGTTTTTCTTCCCAAATCTTTTCACAGATAAAAAAATGTTTTTTCGGGTCCTCCAATGCTTCTCCTTTGAATTATGGTAACCTCATGATGGGATCATGTCCTGCCATTCTAAATGATGAATTACTACCTCCGCATGATGTAGATACTTGACTAGTGCTTCCCGAACTACCTCCTCCAGTTGTTGTTCCTTGTGTATATGTACTTCCTGTTGTCTTCCTTCTCCTGAGATTCAGTTGTCTAAATGGTGGTGTTATCTTTGGTGTATTAGTTGCACATGGGTTTATGGGTTTTACAATGACATTAATATGGATAGGATTGTTTCCTTCTCTTCCTTCTCTTGGACCTCTCGTCTTCCTCTCATATGGTGCAAGCAGGGTTTCCTCAATCTGCTCCACAACCCGAAGATCCTCTACCTCTTCTTCATCATTTGCCAAGCCTTCCCTCGTGACTATGAATATCTTCTTGGTGTTCACCCTGTATTGGTAGGATACTCCACTGTGCGTCTTTCTAGCTTCCACCACAATCCTCTTGATCTGGTCATCGTCTATCATGATTGGGTCCAAGGGTTCCTCCTCCTTTCCTTTATCCCCTCCTCCTTCCATTTCTCCACTTTATGTCAATGCTTCCCCCCTTCCCCCATGCACATTGTTGGGTTCATGCTTTGACTATTTTATTGCGATGATCAAATCCTTTTTGCATGCAATATTACATATTCTATGATCTCATTTAGCCATTTTAAAGGTATTAGCAGGCTTTATACAACAATTTTCCATCGAATCAAACAAGGTATGTGTAATCATCATTTTGCAATGGTTTTATGATTAATTCATCTTCAGTTGAATGTTTACATTGATATAATGTTTATTTCTTGCTGGAAATACGTCAAAAATGTGATATGGCCTTCCATCTAGACCTTCATCTGGACCTTCATCTGACATTGTTCCAGGAGGCGAACTTAGATATTAATTTATGTGAAGAGGAAGCTGAATCATAAAAATCCAACACATGGGTTTTGTGCCCAATATGCCCAATTATGTCCCAAGAGAGCCATTTACTAAAATTGTAAACATATTGAGAGTAGTTCGTGGTCCTCAATCCGTCCCTCCAATACTCCCATACTCCATCCGACACTCCATACAACACTCCATCCGACACCCCATCCAACACTCCATCTGACACTCCATTCGGCACTCGGAGCACCGAGAAGTTGGTGATCCACATATCTCGAGGCACCATTATGAAAATCGAGCACATGGGTGTTTCTCCCTTGGAATCCCTCTTGCTTGATTTCCTACCAAAACTTGCTTCCATCCATTGAAGAAACCCAAGATCCATGGCCTATTTACTCACTTTGTTTCAAGCATTTAATGAAGATTCCTCAAAAAAATTAGATATTTAATGATGTAACTTATTTTGTTATGCATATACTATTCTGAGAGGATCATAGTTCGACCTCTCATCTTTGTAAAAACTCTATAAATACTTGTTGTCTATGCCAGGAAGAAAAGTGGATTTTACACATACACACATCCATCATACCGAATTGCTCAGTAAAAATTATGTTCTTTTGGTGTTAATAAAAAATATATGCTGAGTTTGTGGCTGAAACCTGCGTTAGAGTAGTGCCACGACTGTCTTAGGGGCCCACCAATGGTCTGGCTAGCTTGTTTATATTGCTGTACATTTACAGGTTTCTTGTTGAAGTGTATGACTGTGTATATTTCTGTGTTTGATGGAATTGTATTTTTATTACAGAGAAGTCATAGTTGTTCAAACTTCCTTGTTTATATTCTGACATCTAACATCTTGTTATGTTGGCTGTAATTTATTGATGAGAATATGTTTATAGATGTTTGAATGTGTCATCATAGATTTTTTTCATGTTTTATAAACTAAAAATCATTTTATAGATTAGCTATTTAGACACTGCCTACTTTATTAAGTTGTAATTTTTGAATACTAGTATATTTACATGAATTGCTTATTTTACTTCCATTATCGGAGTAATAGAATAACAATTAATTTGTAATTTCTTTTGAATAGATGTGAGTTTTTGAAGATGTACTTTGAGATATTATTTTTGAATAATTGTTCACTTAAAATAATAATTTCACTATTTATAGTTATAGTCTGTTTTTAAAGAATTAGACAAATAAGCTCACTGTTTGTAGTTTATTCTATACATTTTCAAGTATGTTGTTCAAATAGATTTTAGTTTTCTTGGAGTCTTTAAATTATCTTTTAAATAGGATTGTAGGTTAGGCATTAATCCTTAGGACCAATTATAATTACTTAGAATAATGAGCTCATAGCTGTAGATTACTCTGTAAATTTAAAGTAAAGGCCTTAATTATTTGAGTTTATTGGAATTAGATTAGATTAGGCTAGGCTAGGCTAGATTAGAGCTCTAAACTCGCACATATAGTGCTGGAACCTCGAAGCTTACAAGCCCTGGGTTGACAATTTAATGTCAAAATAAATAGCATATATTTCACGCAACATATTTTATTGTCGGGGAGGTGCTAAAGGGATTAGAGCTTAGGTAGGTAGGTTGCTTTTAATTACACAACAAGGTGGAGGATAAAATTTAAGATGAGAGGTAAGAACCTTTGCATCCATTTTAATGGGTCGCTCCAAAGCCTTGTTGTTCCCTTTCTGCAAGTTTGCTTACTTTTTTTAGTTTGCTTACTTTTTTCAGTTTGTTTACTTTCATGCAATTTACTTTCCCAGCATGCTTTCTTTCTTGCAATTGTGTTTTCTTTTTGAAGAGCTAACTCTTGTGAAAATATAACTTGGTAACAACGAGGTCTAAAGTAGCATAAGGAGTTCAATTTTTCTTTATGTAGTATTCTTTAAGTTTTGCAATTCATTTGATTTCATTTTTTTCAATAATGTTGAATTTCAGTATTATTTCATTGGTTGTTGTTTGTTATTCAATTTGTTTATTTTTTTTAGTGTGTTTACTTTCTTGCAATTTAATTTTATGTAAGTGTGTTTTTCTTTCTTTTTGTAAGTTTGCATATGTTTACTTTCCGCAATTTAATGTAGGAGTGAGTGTGAGATTGATTTCTTTACTACAAACGTGTTTTATTTCATACAAATGTGTGTTTTATTTATACAAACATGTTTTTGTTGTAGGTAGTCTTGATTAGAATCATAAAAAACACATATAAATTTTGGGTGTTGTAAGAACCTTGGACACTAATCTTTGTGTGAACCAATTTTGATCAAACGACAAGATGAACTCAGAAGAAACCATTGGCTTGAGGGAACTTTCTCAAATCCCAGTAGTAGTTGATATTTCTTCTTTTCAAGAAGAACATGTTTTGGAAACAACCAAAAGTGTTTGTACATCTCCATAAATATTAGAAGATTCAAGGTCCTATGAGCTACAAAATGATTCTCCTTGCCAAACTGTGAAGGAAGCTGAAAAATTATGGACTACATCCAGTGGAGATAAATCACTAAGACGTAAGATTGAGTAGTTCTCAACATCCATATCAGTAGATCCTTCATGTACTTCAAAAATCAATCATCCAGAAGACGAGGATCTTCATAGAATGATGAAGGAGAGCATAGAAATTACTGTTGATGAACATCAATATTACATTGAAATTTGGTTTCAAGAGATCATCAGGCCACAATACTATTCTCTTCTTCAATACCTTCTGATGCCAAAACAAGTAGGTTAGTTGGTTCTTCATATCCAGGTAATCATTGCAGTTAATTTCTCATATGCGAATATGGGTATGTTTCTTATCTTTCTTCGCACATGGTTACATTGGAAAAGTTCTTACACTTGAATACAAATTTGCGTTTCTTTTTAGGTAGGGTAGGATAATAAATAAAAGTTGCATGTTTTTAGTTTAGCTTAAAGTCTAATGCAACCTCATTTTATATTTTCTTTTTGATAAAAGAACTATGAGATACATGTGCATGTGACTTGATCTCATTAATCTCATGAGTTTTTGTTATTTTAGAGTGTGTTTTTTGACAAACAGTTTTAGACATATTTGCAGGTATTTATTTCACCACAAGTGGACAATTTCAAGGAGAAAAAAAGGGAAGTATTTTACTTCGGAAGAAGATGTTTCTATATTTGAACTCTGTTGTCTTCTTAAGGATCAATTGAATAATGACTTTTTATTACGCTTAGATATTGCTTGCTATGAATTAGCCATATGTTTTGCAAGATTTCTATCTTCCTTTCTCTCAAGGAATATTTAATGGCAGTTGCTCTTAACCTCCACCACTAGAGGATATAAGGAAGTGGCACATTGTCTTATAAAACCTAGAGGTTACTCGTACAGTTTCCCCAAGAACCCTAAGTAGGTGACTAAAGTATCTTTATGAAAGAGTAGCAAGAAGGTCTGATTAGCGATTAGCCATGGAAACATCACTATAACTTAAAAAAAAAAAATGAGTTGAGCCTGAAGATACCTTTTAGTTGTTTTCTAATGGTACCATTCACTACACACTAAAATTTCTTGATTATACCATATATTTAGATAGGATATGTCCTCTTAAGTACCCCTTACATCAGGACAATCTATCAGGAATACATAAAAAAGAGTCCTCCTCTAATATAAATACCATCCCAATCTTAAATAAAATTTTCAAAGTTGTCTCCCCATCTTCTTTCCAAAAAGAAACATTTATATAAAAATATTAAAAGATGGTGGACCAATATTTGTTGTAAAAGGGTGTAAGAGGATAACCCATCAGGATACTGAACAGGTCTACTGGCAGTGGGTACCATCCTGTGGGATGACTAGGGAAACCCCTCGGAGTATTGAACAAGCTTGCTGGCAGCGGGGCATTCTACCTAGCGAGGGTGATGATTTGACAAACAATAAAAAACATTCCTAAATCTTAAAATTGTCATGATGTACAACATTACTTGTAGACAAATATGAAAAGATGTATCCATGGTTAAGCAAAGGTCAATGAACTCCATAAATATTTCATTGGGAACTAACTTTAAGACTATCCCAAGACTCTCTCGCCTACCTCTTCTTAAATATATGTAGGATGTTTTGTCCTACAGGTGGGGCCATATTTTAATCGTCTCATCAGACTAATGTGTGAAATTTATCTCAACACTTGGAAAGCTGTAAATATTAGTCTATTGGGAGAATTGATGAGTTTCCTATATTTTTTATTGAGGTATCACAATACTTAGGAGTGGGGGAGGGGTTTTCTGAGATGTAAAATTATAAACACTTCCCATCTATATTATAATCCATGAGAAGAGGAAGTATAATCTCTGTAAAAATGATGTTATATTGTTTTTATGATATTCCGGGCTATTATATTAGTAGTTGTTTTTATTAAAATGCTAAACTTTATACTGTTCACATAATTTATGTGTATAATTAATAAGCCTATTGTGCATTATACTTTATAGTTTTTCTTAATCTATGTTTTGGAAGGGAAGATTGCTTACACTCAAATGATCCTTGTAACAGTTCCAGAACGATAAAAAAACAAACATAAAATGGATGTTACAATCCTATCCATGCTCATCATATCCATACTCTTGTTCACCATGTCTGCCATAAATCTTCCAATTTAAATGATGTGGGCGAATGCTGGCTTGCTATTGGATAGTTTTCAGCTATACAATTCATTTTTAAAATTAAGTGTTGTATTTAAAAAAAAAAACATTTTATGATCAAATTAAATCTATCAAATCTGCAAAGGAGTCTAAGCCTGATAAAGAGATCAAATCTGAACTTATCACACCAAGTCTTCATCACAAAAACAATGTTTATCCTTCCTCCCAGATGCCTACACCGTCTTATAAATTTGATATACCTTATTCATCTATCAAAGAGCCTAAGCCTTCCTCTCTTGAGCCATTTGATCATACCCCAGTTATTGAGAAATTGCAACAAGAAAATGCTCAGTTGCCTCAACAATTGGAAGAGCGAAAAACTATGGATAGGAATATACAAAACATTGTAAAAGGCCTAAGACAAAATCCCAAGGACAAGAGAGAGACGCTTTTAAATCCAATCCACCCCCTCCTTCAGGATTCTAGTTATGTCGGGTGACTCATCATTGTTTGCAAAGGGACCTGCAAATCATTAGGCATGGGGGTAATGTTGGGTTCATTTTTTTACTGTTTTATTGTGATGATCAAATCCTTTCTGCATGTGATATTACATATGCTATGATCTCATTTAGCCATTTTAAAGGTATTATCAATATTTATGAATCAATTTGCTAGGGAATCACACAAGGTTTGTGTAATCATCGTTTTGCAATGGAGTTATGACTAATTCATCTTCAGTTGAATGGTTACACTAATCTAACATTTCGTGTTTGCTTGCAACAGGTCAAAAATGTGATCTAGCCTTCCATCCAGACATTCATCTGGACCTTCATCTAACACTGTTCTACACAGGGAACTTAGATCTTAATTTATGGGAAGCGGAAGTTGAATCATAAAAATCCGGCACATGGGTTTTGTGCCCAACACGACCAATCAGGTCTCTAGTGGGTTGTTACCTAATATTGTAGATATATTGAGAGAAGTTCATGGTCCTTGATCCATCCTTCCCTTACTCCAATACTCCATCCGACACTCCATCTGACACCCCAGCCAACACTCCATCCAACACACCATTGGACACTCGAAGCACAGAGAAGTTGGTGATCTGCATATCTCGGGGCACCATTATGAAATTCGAGAACATGGGTTTTTCTCCCTTGGAAACCCTCGTGCTTGGTGTGCTACCAAAATTTTTTTCCAACCATTGAAGGTGCCCAAGATCCATGGCCTATTTACTCACTTTGTTTAAATCATTTAATGAAGATTCCTCAACAGAATTAGATATTTAATGATGTAACTAATGTTTTTGTGCATATACTATTTAGAGAGGATCAGAGGTCGACCTCTCAGCTCTGTATAAGATCTATAAATACCTGTTGTCTATTCCAGGAAGAAAAATAGATTTTACACATACACACATCCATCATACCGAATTGCTCTGTAAAAAATCTGTTTTTTTTGTGTTAATAAAAATTCTATGCTGAGTTTGTGACTGAAACCTGCATTGGAGTAGTGCTACGATTGTATGGAGTGGTCATCAGTGGTCTAGGTAGCTTGTTTACATTTTTGTACATTTATATTTTCACTTATAATTCTCATTACTTGCTATTTGACAGGTTTCTTGTTGAAGTGTATGACTGTGTATATTTCTTTGTTTATTGAAATTACATTTTTATTACAAAGCACTCATAGTTGTTCAAACTTGTTTATATTTTATCATCTAACATCTTGTTATGCAATTTGAAATTTATTGATGAGCATAAGTTTATAGATGTTTGATTATGTCATCATAGATTTCTTTATTGTTTTATAAACTGAAAATCATTTTATAGATTAGCTATTTAGACAATGCCTACTTTATTAAGTTGTAATTTTTGAATACTAGTATATTTACATGAATTGCTTGTTTTACTTCCAGCATTAGAGTAATAGAATAAAAATTAATTTGTAATTTCTTTTGAATAGTTGTGAGCTTTTAAAGATGTAATTTGAGATATTATTTATGAAGAATTGTTCACTTAAAATAATAATTTCACTATTTATAGTTATAGACTGTTTTTAAGGAATTAGACTAATAAGCTCACTGTTTGTAGTTTATTCTGTACATTTTCAAGTATGTTGTTCAAATAGATTTTAGTTTTCATGGAGTCTTTAAATAATCTTTTAAATAGGATTGTAGGTTAGGCATTAATCCTTAGGACCAATTATAATTACTTAGAATTATGAGCTCATAGCTATAGATTACTCTGTAAATTTAAAGTAAAGGTCTTAATTATTTGAGTTTATTGGAATTAGATTAGATTATGCTAGGCTAGGCTAGATTAGAGCTGTAGACTTGCACATAAAGTGATGGAACCTTGAATATTACCAGCCCCGAGTTGACAATTTAACGTCAAAATAAATAACATATATTTTACTCAACATTTTTGGCGTCATTGCCGGGGACGTGCTAAAGGGATTAGAGATTAGGTAGGTAGGTTTCCTTTAATTGCACGACAAGGGGGAGGAGAAAATTTAAGACGACAGGAAATAATGTGCGCATCCATTTTAATGGGTCGCTCCAAAGCCTTGTTGATCCCTTTCCGCAAGATTGTTTACTTTTTCTACAAGTTTGCTTACTTTTCTTAGTTTGTTTACTTTTCTCAGTTTGTTTACATTCCTGCAATTTACTTTCACGCAAGCATGCTTTCTTTCCTGCAATTGTGTTTTCTTTTTGAAGAGATAGCTCTTGTGAAAATATAACTTGGTAACAACGAGGTCTAAAGTAGCATGAGGAGTTCAAGTTTTCTTTAAGTAGTATGCTTTAAGTTTTGAAATTCATTTCATTTCATTTTTTTCAATAACATTGAATTTCAATATTATTTCATTGAGTGTTGTTTGTTATTCAATTTGTTTATTTTTTTCAGTGTGTTTACTTTCTTACAATCTACTTTCCTGCAATTTGATGTTATGTAAGTGTGTTTTACTTTCTTTCTGTAAGTTTGGGTATGTTTACTTTCTGCAATTTAATGTAGGAGTGAGTGTGAGTTTGATTTCTTTACTGCAATTGTGTTTTGTTTCATACAAATGTGTGTTTGATTTATGAAGACATGCTTTTGTGGTTGGTAGTCTTGATTAGAATCATCAAAAACACAATAAAAAATTTGGGTGTTGTAAGAACCCCGGACACTGATCTTTTTGTGAACCAAGTTTTATCAAATGACAAGATGAACTCAGAAGCAACCATTAGCTTGAGGGAAATTTCTCAAATCCTAGCAGCATCCGAGGTTTCTTCTTTTTAAGAAGAACATGTTTTGGCAGCAGCCAAAAGTCTATCTACCTCTCTGGAAATATTAGAATAATAAAGGTCCTATGAGCTACAAACTGATTCTCCTTTACAAACTGCGAAGGAAGCTGAAAAAGTATGGACTACATCCGATGGAGAGAAATCACTAAGACCTTAGATTGAGGAGTTCTCAACATCCATTTTAGCAGATCCTTCTTGTGCTTCATAAATCAATCATCCAGAAGAAGAGGATATTCATAGCATGATGAAGGAGAGCATAGAAATTACTGTTGATGAACATCAAGATTACATCGAAATTTGGTTTCAAGATATCATCAAGCCATAACACTATTCTCTTATTCAACACCTTCGGATGCCAAAACAAGTAGGTTGGTTAGTTCTTCATATCTAGGTAAAAACCGTAGTAAATTTTCCATATGTGGATATGTGTTATCTTTCTTTGCACATGGTTACATTAGAAAAGTTCTTACACTTGAATACAAATTTTCATTTCTTTTTAGGTAGGGTAGGATAATAAATAAAAACTGCATGTTGATAGTTTATCTTAAAGTCTAATGCAACCTCATTTTATATTTTATTTTTAATAAAAGAACTATGAGATACATGTTCATGTGACTTGATCTCATTGATCTCATCAGTTTTTGATATTTTAGAGTGTGGTTTTTGACAAACTGTTTTAGAGATCTTTGTAGGTATTTATTTCACCACAAGTGGACAAATTCAAGGAGAAAAAAAGGGAAGTATTTTACTTCGGAAGAAGATGTTTCTATATTTGAACTATGTTGTTTTCTTAAGCATCAATTGAATAACGACTTTTTATTACGCTTAGATATTGCTTGATGTGAATTAGCCATATTTTTTGAAATATTTCTATCTTCCTTTCTCTTAAGGCATCTTTAATGGCAGTTTCTCTTAACCTCCACCACTAGAGGATATAACGAAGTGACACCTTGTCTTATCAAACCTATATGTTACTGGTACAATTTCCCCAACAACCCTGAGTAGGTGAGTAAAGTATCTTTATGAAAGAGTAGAAAGAAGGTATGATTAACAGTTAGCCATGGAAACATCACTATAACTTAAAAAAAATGAAGAAAGTGAGTCGAGCCTGGAGATACCTTTATGTTATTTTCCAATGGTACCATCCACTACACACTAAAATTACTTGATTATACGATATATTTAGATAGGATACGTCTGTTGGTTTAGTTCCTTATTCTACCCACTATTTGATTTTATTGACCCAGGGTTCATGTCTGTCGAGTTTCCAACAAAGCCTCTAAAACTATCGGCCCACCTGGTAAACCATAGGGCAACACAACACTCCGAATGCGTTGCACAATCTCACTCGATATAGATTTAATGGGTGGATGTAAGACTTGTGTGTTTACAACCTATAATTGAGTGTGAGATAAGGGAGTTGAATATTGACCCATTATTATAAGTGTAACTGCAATATACTGTCATTTGTGAATACGTAGGAAATATAACAACTCATTCCCTCAATATCGCAAGAACACTTAAACAAGAAACATAATACTCATTCATTCAACATAATAATAACTACTAAAAATATGATAAAGATATACATGAATTCATCACACAACACAGATGTACCATGGTTCACCCCCTCCTGGGATATGCTCACAAATATTTTTCTCTTGGATCTTTTATTATGGTATTTCTGCATCTACAATGTCGTGTGCTTTACAATCCTCCACAATCGGGTAAGATCTATATGAGGAGGACTAGATCACACCAGGATCCCTAGCCTACAATCTAACCCTCAATATCTACCCTCCTACATCCTCTCTAGATCAACAACTGACAAAATAGATCATACAACAAAAATCCTTACATATCGCATCAACTCATGCGTAACTACTCTAGCCGCAACAATCCGAGTACATTTTTCAAACTAACATCCAACAAAACTTGAGCCCTCTATAATACCTCGGTATCTATATTTATACATTTCCTTCTCTTCATCCATTACAATACCTTACCAAAACCCTAAACCTACCATCGTTAGATCTTCCTCTCATGCATGTGTTTTTTTCTTCCTTCCAGTTGTTGCTTTCCTTGCATGCGCACATGTTGTGTTTCCTTCCAGCTGTCGCTTTCCTTGTGCATGCTTTATTTCCCAAAAATGCCTTGATTTTACACTTTGGCCTTTGGCCTACCTCCAACAGACCCCCAACATTGGTACGTGGCTCGGCCCTAGCCACCTAACCTTTGTGTGCTCCCTCGATATCCTTGATGATCGCTTGGAACTTTTCCTTGAGCTCTGATGCTTGTGTCTGCACCTGTGTAGTCTTATCCTTGAGTGTGTCCACTGTCTGGACTGCAATTTTTTCGCTGATCAATTCCACACACTCTACTTGGGTTTGTGATATTTGTGTCTTGGATTCTTCTTCCTGTGCTAGGATTTGTGCTACCCTCTCTTGTAGTGGTTTCATTTCATCCTACCTCTCCTTTTTCTAGGTTTGCGTAGTAATTAGCTATACCTACAATTTCTTCATATCCTACGTCTGTTTGACATGTTATGTAACTGACATTGTCTTCTACCTCTGCTTGAGTTCTTGGATCACTACGTTGATCCTTTCTTCTTCCTTGTCCCAATTTTGGACCTACTAATCCTCCTCTAATCTAGTCCAAAGTTACACTGTTTTATCGAACAAGTCAGTTGCTATGCTAATCTGCTGCTCTATCTCCTGTAGCTGCATTGTTGCTTCTTGTTTCATTTTCTCCTTTACCACTAGTGGTGTGCTTGGTGTAAGTTTCTCTCGGAGATTCTCGATCAGCTTCTGATATTGATCGATTGCCTACGCAATATGATCAATCTTCTCTGTGGTTGTTATTTTATCCCTCCGCTCGACCTGTGGAATATTCTCCTAATTTCATGCCACTTTCTGCTCGAGTCCTTTTATGTGCTCCCTTTCCTCCTGGGTCTCAAATTTGTCCTTCTCATAGACTATATATGTTGTGTCCCGTTTATTTGTTGCCTTATGCAACTCGACTAAGTATTTGTGTGTGCGAGACTATATCTCATGGTTTATGCTAACCTGCAACTTGTGGAGTGCCTTCGTTAGAATCCGCGTCAACACCAGTTGGATTTGGATTAATTCCTTCAAGGGTGTCTACCCCAAAATCTCATCCATTCGCAACATATTGGGTGTGATATGAAATGTTTCATTTAGATGCTGTAGTGAGTGGTCTGGATATGATTCTTCTTTTTCCACTCTTTCCTTTATCTGAGGTGTTGATGGTTCTGGTCCCCTACTATTGCTTGTTGTTTGTAATTCCACGATTTGCTTGAGGATTTTCCGCATGTCTTCTAGCTCTTGTTGAATCCTGTCTCTGTGGTGCATAGCATGGTCAAAATCCTCAGATAGAAAATCCTAGACCATTCGGGCTATCATCTCTCCATCGTCATTTGTGATCATATACTCTGGCGGTGTTCTTTGTGCTTTTGAATTATTGTGCACACCTCCTATTTGCGTGGTTGGCCTCTTGTTTGTCCATGGTTCCTATGGGTTGGGATGTGTTGTGGTCTATTTCATGGGCTTGGCCTGTTGCTCCTGCTCCTTGTCTAAGTATGACTTATCCTTCTTTCCATTCTAGGTCCCTATCTTTGTTGCCCCTTCATCCATTGGTGTTGTTTTGTCATGGCCCATTCTTTGTCTTTTCAAAACTTGAATTTCCTTTGGTTGGGTCTCCCACTGCCCTGCCTCTTCTTTTGTTGTTCTTTCTAGAAATTACTGAGTAAGGACGAGAGTATTCCACTCATCGTTTCATTAGCCGATGACCATGTCGATACCACCCTCTGTGATACAATAGCACATATGTATCCATTGTTTGTCAGGATCCTTCCTTGCCTGTATCCACATTGTATGTCATGTGGCCTGGAAATTAGCAATGTCTTTATACCGCATGACTACCTCTGGTGTTATTCTCGACATATTAGATATTTCTTCCTGTAGCTCATATAGGTATCCTTCAAATATGGCCCCATTCGCCTTTTTTCTCCTGGCCTCTGGCTTGGCTCTGAGAAACAAATATCTCGCTCCTTGATTTGGTTTGGGTCTAGTGCCAAAAAATACATACCTTGGCTCTTTCCATCCCATGATGGCTATCAATGTGATCATCCATGAATAGTGAAACTTTGTTCCTAGATCCTACGCATCCTTGCAGTCATCCAAGAATAGGTTCAAGAGATATAATGCCCAACTCACTATGGTTCCTTCTACGCATTGAGCTGCAACTACAACAACTCCAGCTATAACTTCCTCCCTCCAACATTTTCTGAGCATCTTTTAGGCTAATATTTCCACGCCCATTTTTGTTGCGACATCGTTGATCCTCTTGGTAATGATCCCTCTTGTTCCCCTGTTGATGCCATACTTCTTCTTCAACTCTTATGCTAGCACTTTCTCCCTGTATTTTTCATCTAGAAAGTGCATGGGATCCATGCCTCGAGATGGAAATCCTGTTATGTTTGCGATAATCTCTACATTTATCGACACAAGATTTTCCAACGATATGTTCCCACCATGCGTGACTGATAGCAACTGTTTGATGCATGCAATTGCGTGCTGACCCATACCAAAATGTGGTAGGTCTACCAAACCTAAAATTCTCATCTTCTTCAAATATGTTTCTTATTGGAGTGGTTGATCAATCGCTTCCCCAACAGGATTTGTGCCCATGGTCTCCATGTACACTCTTTTTGAAAGTTCCAGAAACTTGTCTTCATTTGTGACCTCGTGGTCCGAGTATTTGAGCTTCCCTATATGAACCAACAGATCTTGTCCTACTTGTACCCTAGTTGGTATATGTGGTAGAACGATTTCTGTTGTGGGTTTCTTGCAAGGTGATCTGGTTATCTGTATCTTGTCTTTCTTCGATGGTGGTGGCTGGATCAAAGTTCCAGCGGCTTCCGGTTGCTCCTCAGTATTCCCTTCCAGCTGACCCATGACATCTTTGATCATTCCTTCTTGTGGGTGGTATGATATGGTCGTTTGCGACTCATCCATCTCAATTGTTGATTCCTGAATCGATGTCATTCCATTAACTCTCGGAGCTGCTTCAATGTTCCTTGGTTGCGCCTTCTTCAGGGTTTCTACGTCCTGGTTTGTTTGCTCATGTACCTCTACTAGTATATCTATAATCGTTCCATCTGTTGTCGGCTATGGGATTTATTCCAGTATAGGTGTTGGGTTCACCAGTGTTGTGTCTGGAGATGGGATTTCATTGACATTGACGATCTCCAGTGTCTGTTGTTCACCTTCTTCCACCTATCCTCGTGACCTGGTCTAAACTCTAGTTTTCCTGGTAGGTTGGCTTGCTTCTATTTTCTTGGGCAGTGATTGTCGAACATTTGCTGGGTTCAAATGGTATCTGTGACCTCTATGAACTTGCTCTTTTTTTTTTACCTCTATTTCTCTCTGTCTGCTCTTTTTTCATGAATAGACTATTTTCTCCTGCATCTGTGTGTTGCATGGGTTTTCCATGAAGCTTGTTGATGATGCTTCCTTCATTATGGGTTTAATGCACCTTAACTGTGGGTTCAATGAATCTCCTGATTTTTATTTCTTTCCATTACTTTTCCTTGTTGTATCCCATTGATGTGATTAATGTGGCGTCCCATCGGTCCTTCTTGTCCTTTAATTCCACCTAGTGTTGTCATGTCGTCCTTCTTTTGCCGACTTTCCTTTTCCCATTTGTTTCCCTTTGTATGTGATCATTGTCCTCCTCCTCGCCGAACTTGTGTTCCTAAGTGTGTGAGCTCTTTCTTTCTCTGGTGCACTGTGCCCCTTTCGGTTTGATTCTTTCTTTTTTATTCTTTTTCGGGTTCTTTCCCTTTTTTTTTGTTTTTTTATTACGTGGTGGGTGGTCAACTGTCCTTGTATAGCTTCAGTCAGCTCCCATTGATCATCCCAATAATTTCTACGCTTGATAAGTCTTTTAACTATACATCATCTCCATCTGTGACATATTTTACCTTGTACGGTCCTAGCCAATGCATTCTTATCTTTCCTTGATGCTGAAACGATTTGTTGTCATATATCAGTACTAGATCTCCTTCCTTGAAAGTTTTGTTCTTTATCTGTCAATCATGCCAAGCTTTGTCCCTTCCTTTCTGAACCTGTTGGTGGAATCCTGCTAAGATACAATCTTCCTCCATGGTCATTAAATGATTTAGTTGCTCTTGTACTGCACCTTGTTCTGTCACTTGTGTAATTGTTGCTACACACAAGATTGGTACTAAAAATTCTAATGGAACCACTTCTTCTTGGTCGTAAACCAGTTTAAATGGTGTGTGGCCTGCCAATTTTTTACATGTAGTCCTGTAGGTCCATAATACTATTGGTCCATTGAGGTCCCAGTCATCCCTGTTGACATTACAAATCTTCGTCAGCGCGTTCTCTAGGATTTTGTTAAATGCTTCCACTGTTCCATTTGCATGTGGGTGATATGGTGTGTTTTTCTGGTGATGGACTTCAATCTCTTCAGTCATAGTGCTGATGGTGTTGTTTATGAAGTGTCTTCCTTGGTCGCTCATAAAAAATCTTGGGCACCCAAATCGAGTGACGACCTATTCAAATAAAAAGTGTTATGTTGTGTCTACGCTGTAATCCTTCATTGGTGTGGCTCCGCCCATCTTGTTAGATACTCTGTCCCAGTGATAATGTACCTAGCTCATGTTATTTTTTCGAGTTGATTAATTCGTCCTACAAAGTCTATTGCTCATTTTTCGAATACCTGTAATGTTACTTGTGGACGTAATGGCATCTCGTCCCTTTTGTTGGGTTTTACTACCCTTTGACAGATGTCACATCCTTGACAGTACTCCTTCAAGTCTCTGTGAATCGTTGGACACCATAGTCCTGCGCGCAATACCTTCTACGCGGTATCTTTTGCTGTATAATTCCCTCCTTCTATTCCTTCGTGGCATTCTACTAAAACTCTTGGTATTTCATGTTTTGACACATATCTTCGCAAGATTCTATCTGTGCCCATTTTTTATAGGTGTCCTGCAATTAGTTGATAGTCAGAAGTGCGTACTATGAGGTTTTTCTTTTGCACGGTGCTATATTTTTTCGGCATAGTACCCGTGCTCAAGTACTGGACAATATCTACAAAATGTTCATCAACCATCTGTACTAAAAATAACTGTGCATCTGGAAAGTTGTCCTCTAAATTCGTGGGTTCTTCTCCATTTGTGACCCTTGATAGGTGGTCAGGTCCTGCATTTAATTTTCCTGGCTTGACTATTACTTCAAAGTCAAATTATTTAAACAAGAGTAACCATGGACAAATTCTCACCCCCAACATTGGCTTGTTGACTAGATATTTTACGGCTGAGTGATCTGTGAACATCTTAAAGTGTTTCCCCAATAAGTAGTGTTTGAACTTTTGCAGTGCATACACCATAGCTAGGCCTTCTCTTTCTATTGTGTTATAGTTATGTTTTGAGTCGGATAGCTTTATTCCCGCAAATGCTATCGGGTAATCCAAGTCTCCTGCTCCTGGCTACACCAAGATAGCTCCAAGTGCTATGGATGATGCATCTACATGCACGTGGAATGTATTCTCCCAGTCTTGAAATGATAATATCAGTGTGGTAACCATATTTTCCTTCAGGGTGTCCAGACCATGTTGACACTCCTCATTCTGTTGGAACTTTGTGTCCTTTCTTAACATATTTTCCATTGGTGCAGTAATCTGATATCCTTTGATAAATTTCCTGTAGTATCATGTAAATGCCAATGTCTCTCTTAGCTGACAGACTATTTTTGGTGGTTGTAAGTTAACAATTACTACAATCTTTGCAGGATATACTAATAAGCCCTACTTACATACTATATGGCCCAATAGTATCCCAAACGGTGTTCTAAATATGCATTTCTTTATGTTCATTGATATCTGGCACTATCTACATCTTTAAAACATTATCCGTAAGACTTCTACATGGTCTTTCAACAAACTGTAAATTATCCAATCGCCCAGGTATACTTCTAGGAACTGATGGATGAATTCCTTAAACACAACAATGACTACTCTGGAAAAAATTACTGGTGCATTCTTCAGTCCAAATGATATGACTGTGTATTGGTAGGATCCCCATTCTATCACAAACATGGTCCTATATCTTTCTTCTTGTCCTATCTTGATCTGATGGTAGTCTGAGAATCCATCAATAAATGAGTAATCTTCATGTCCACCTACATTTTCTAACACTTCGTCCATGAACGGTGTAGGGAATGGATCATGTAGGCATGCATCATTCAACTTCCTCAAGTTGACGGATATCCTGATCCCTCCTTATTTCTTGTCTTGTACTACGGTCTAGCTTATCCATTCTGATTCTTTAACTGGTTCTATGATGCCTGCTTCGAGCATCCTATCGATATCAACTTTGAATTTTTGCTTATATATTGGGTTTAATTTGTATGGTCATTGTTTGATCGATATCACTTCAGGTCTTAGTGGTATCTTCATTTCTCCTATCTCTCCATCTATACCCTTCATATCCATAAATGTTGCGGGAAATAGGTCACCGTATTCACGTAGCAACTTTGTTATGATTTCCACTATTTTCTCATCCCAATAATCTCCAATGTTGGCCATCTTGGGATTCTCGACTGTCCCAATGTTGACTTTATTTACTTTGATCGTCATAGAAATGAATTTTGATTCTATGGGTGGTCCTTCCACCTATTTTTCTCCTTCCACTTCTTCAATATGAATATCACGCAGATCGTCTTCATCTGGTGCTTCCTCTTGTACATGGTAACATGAAAATAGTGCCTTGATTGTCTATTTGTTCCATTGTTGTTCTTCTCTGATCAATTCTAGTTCTGGTTGGATGAATATCACTCCTCTTATCCATTTAAGTGTGACAACTATGTTTGGGTTCTCATGCTCGAATGAGAAAGTGACTGTAAAATTATGTTGCAATGTCATCCAGATCATAGTTCCTTTGTGCAATTCCTGGTCTGTATACCAATTTGTTGGTATGCCCTCTAAGGCGTGTATGAAGTGGTGATGTCATTCCTATGGGGTTATCAATTTCCATAATGTTCTACACTTCTCAAAGTGTTCTGCTGGTTCCCCTTGTCCATCATACCTCTGTTGCTTGTTGTTTTTCTGTTCTACGCAGTAACCGCTTACATTGGTACCAATCTGTGATCGTCTCTTTATGTGCGCTCCACCATCTTGCGGGTGTGGACTTGAGTGCTAAATAAAGTGCTAATAATATCTAGTTCTCTAATACTTTTTCTTCATAGTGAGCCAAAAATGTTTCCAAATCATTGACTCCAGGAAAACTGGGTGGTTCTCTGATTTCCGTGCCTACCCATCTTATTGCGTGCTCTATTCATGCACATATCCTCGTGGATGATTCATGTAGCCTTTGTTTACAGTTCTCTAAACCAGTATTTGAGTCTGTTGCACATGAGTTAATTCTCTGCCAACTGAGTATACCATCTACACTTGGGTTTACATAATCCTCATCGCGCGTAGTTGTTTTGTACAACTGGTTGATTTTCTCTAAGCCTAGGAAAGTAGGTTCTACAAACCTCTCCCCTTCTGATGGGTCTAAAGGTGCGATGACCCTGTATTCACCTAAATCAAATGTCATTTTCCTATTCTTCAAGTTGATTATGGCCTGGTTTTCAACCTCCCAATCTGGACCAAGCAATGTTGGATAAGGTGTGGTGTATTCCACTATTTAATTGACCTCAAAATATGCTTTAGTGAGTACTTTATCTAGTTCTATTGTTACTCCTTTCAATATTCCGATCGGTAGGAATCTATGGTGGTTTTCTAGTTTCATTTGAACATGTGAATATCCTAATGTGGTATCTCCCATGCATTTCCATGTCTTCTTTGGTAGTACATTAACATCACATCCTAGATCTAGTATGATGTCTCCCATATTCAAATCTTTGATGTTAGCATTTAGTCTGAACTCCCTACTGGTTCTTCTCCTTGTATGTAGGTGATTGATAGTTTTTGGTTCTAGTTTTTCATTCGTCATGATGCTACATTTTTCTAGTATGTTTTTCAATGTTTTCACAGATTATGGATTATTTAATACTATTGCACATGATTGCAAGAAGCCTTTGATTGTAATTACATGTCCCATGCAATGTATTTCATTGGTATAATCCAATAACGAAGGCATTTTGTATTCGGGTGCTTCCTTACTTTGTTGCGTAGTGGAATTCATCGCAATATCTTCTTTCTGGAATTATTGTCGGTCTTCTATAAATATTGCCTTCTCGTTCTACTTGTCGAACTATCTCTTTGGTTCAGAGTTCTTCTTTACCCACTGGTTTTGTGTTGGTTCTTCTTGAACAACATCATCCCCTATTTCATCTCCTCCACGAGTAACTATATTGATGTTTTTTCCTTCATCCCTTACTTCAGAGGAAATCCAATGAACATTTCAATTGTTCTCATTCCTCTTTTTCTGGATCTTTACTAGTAGTTTCAAACATTCCTCTATATCATGGTCCGATGTGCGACAATACATACAAGTTGTTGGTGGAAGTGGACACCCCCTTACGTAATGTCTCGGTTGTTGACAATTGTGACATACCACTGGTCCTCTACTTTGTATGAAACCTCCTCAATATCATCCTCCACCTCTGTAGTCTACTCGATCTCCTCTCGGCACATTATACTAAGGCGCTTGGTTATACTCTGTGGTATTGTACTAACGTTGTGTTGTGTTGTAATACGACTGCATGTTATTATATGGTTGCTACACAATATTATATTGTTGTTGCGTAGTGTTGTATGGAGATGGAACTTGATTAAACTGTGGTGTGGCTTTCCCAGTCATCATTTCTTCTTGCACTCTATATGTGTATGATGTCCTTTATCACATCAAATCCATAGTTCTACAATATTTGTCATCATGGTCCACTAACTTGCAAAAGGTGCAATATGAGCTCTTCAGGACTGTCTGGAATTTCTGCATCATCGTGCAGTGATAAGGGTCATGACCCAGTTTCTTGCAGATTTCACACCATAGTCATCCTATTGGTAATAGATTTGGAATTCCCACTTCCATATACTATGCGAATGTTGGACATTCGTTCTTGTGGTGTCCTTTCATTCTGCATGTAGTACACCAAAAAAATTATCGTTTGTCCTTATTCTTATTTTGGTTCAACTGAAATGTTAAGTTCTTCAATTTCTCCTTCAGTTCTTCGATAGCAAGATCTGTATGCTAACACTAATTTTCTTCTAGTTGTAGGGTTGCCTACAAATCCTCTGCCTGTGTTTAGAACTTCTATTGTTGCAAAGGGTATTTTAACTGTGGGATAAGTGAGTCACCTAAATCTCGGTCATGAGATCTCGGTCAGTCACCTAAATCTCTGATCAATATCCCATACAGACTCTCCTAGTTTCTATCTTATTTCGATCATCTCATTCATGTACTGATCCTCTGAGCTTGACTTCTGGAACTCATTAATCAATAACTTCTTAATGTCTTCTAGTGTCCTTGTCATCCCAGGGGCATTGTTTTCGTCTAAACTCATGTACCAATCTAGTGTGTGGTCTCTTAGCATAATCAATAACTGCACAAGTTTGGTATCTTCATCAGTGATATGTTTTGCTTCTCAGATCTTTGCGCAAATGAACAAATGTTTCTTAGGTTATTTTGTTGCTTCTCCTTGAAATTTGGGCAACCTGATGGTGGGATCATGTCCTTCCATTTTTAATGCTGAGCTACTACCTCTGCGTGGTGTGGATAATTGACTAGTGCTATCTGAAATGGCTCCCCCAATTGTTGTTCCTTGTGTAGATGTACTTCTTGTTGTCTGACTACTTATGAACTTCGGTTTTCAAAACGATGGTGTTCTCTTTTGTGTATTAGTCACACATGGGTTTATGGGTACCACGCTGACATTAATATGGATAGGGTTGCTTCCTTTTCTTCCCTCTCTTATACCTCTCATCTTCCTCTCATATGTTGCACGTAGGATTTCCTCAATCTTCTCCACAGCCCAGAGATCCCCTACCTCTTCCTCATCACTCACCAAGCCTTCCCTCGCGACTACTTCTCTCTTCTTGGTATTCACCTTGTATTGGTTGGGTACTCCGCTACGTGTCTCTCTAGCTGTCGCCATGATCTCCTTGATCTGGTCGTCATCCATCATTATTGAGTCCAAGGGTTCCTCCTTCTTTCCCTTATCCTTTTCTCCTTCCATTTATCCTCTCTCTGTCAGTGCTTTCCCCCTTCCCCCATGCATGCAATGAAGTTTGGTTGTCTGATTCAATTGTCATTACACCTTTGTTATATATAAATATCTTAATCGAAGTATAGAGAGATCGAATGTACCTTCTTCAAGGTCCCCATAGAAACTCTTTCTCTGTTGCACTGTACGACTTCACTGTGTCTACTGCAAACTCTGTTATAAAACCTACTACAATACTATCAAGCCAAAAGTCTATTGCACGAGTGAATTTGTTGTTCACCTGCTGAAGTTCCTCGATCTGTACTAGGTTCCACTTGATCTATCAAATCTGGTTCATTGTGTGGTTATCCTTTAACCTTAGTATCCAATCCTACAATAAATGTGTAAAATGGAAGAAAACAACTTTGTGCAAATTGGTAAACACGTATCTCTCCAGATATTTGCGAGGTGTTACTCTAGGGTTTATATTGTCTTTCTGTGCAAAATTTATCTCTTTTTTTCTCAACCAGCTTTCGATCTCTTCTTTTGTGGGATTCCATGATCTCAACATCCCCTTCTATTGGCTCATTTATTTCTTCTTTTATTCTCTCTTCAACTTATCTCATCTACTCAACCCTCTCCTGTTCCTACCAATGACAACAAAACCATTTGTTGGTTTAGTTCCTTGTTCTACCCACTGTCTATGTTTATTGACCCAGGGTTCATGTTTGTCGGGTTTCCAATAAATCCTCTAAGACTATCGTCCCTCCAAGTAAATCAAAAGGCAACACAACACACAAAATGCGTTGTGTAGTCTCACTTGAGATAGATTTAATGGGTCACTATAAGACTCATATGTTTACAACCTAGGATTGAGTGTAAGATAAGGGAGATGAATATTGACCCATTATTATAACTATAACTTCAATATACTATAATTTGCAAATAGGCAGGAAATATAACAACTCATTCCCTCAATATCGCAACAACACTTAAACAAGCAACATAATACTCATTCATTCAACATAACAATAACTACTGAAAAGATGATAAAGATATGCATGCATTCATCACACAACACAGATGTACTGTGGTTCACACTCTCCTTGGCTACGTCCACAAAGATTTGTCTCTTGGATCTTTTATTATGGTATTTCTGCATCTACAACATTGCACACTTTACAATCCTCCATAGTAGAGTAAGATCTATATGAGGCGGACTAGATCACACCAAGATCCCCAGCCTACGATGTAACCCTCAAGATATACCCTCCTACATCCTCTCTATCTCAACAACTTACAAAATAGATCATATAGTAAAAAAACTTACATATCGCATCAACTCATGCGTAACTACTCTAGCCACAAAAATCCGATTATATTTTCCAAACTAACATCCAAGAAAACCCGAACCCTCTATAATGCCTCGGTATTTATATTTATACATTTATGGCTCTTCAGCCATTACAATACCTTACCAAAAACCTAACCCTACCGTTGTCAGGTCTTCCTCCCATGCATGCACACTGTTCTTTCTTCCAGTTGTTGTTTTCCTTTCATGGACGCGTGTTTTGTTTCCTTCCAACTGTCCCTTTCCTTGTGCATGCTTTCTTTCCCAAAAGTGCCTTGATTTTCCACTTTGGCCTTTTTCCTGCCTTCAAAAACGTCTTCTTAAGTACCCCTTACATCATGATAGTCTATTAGGAATACATAAAAATATTCATCCTCTAACATAAATACCATCCCAGTCTTAAATAAATTTTTTAGAGTTGTCTCCCCATCTTTGTGCCAAAAAGAAATATTTATATAAAAATCTTAAAATATCGTGGACCAATATTTGTTGTAAAAGGGTGTAAGAGGATAACCCGCTGGGATACTGAACAGGTCTATTGGCAACGGGTACCGGCCTCTGTTATGACTAGGTAAACCTGTCGGAGTACTGAACAAGCTTGCTGACAGCGGGGCATTCTACCTAGCAAGAGTGATAATTTGACAAACAATAAAAAAAATTCCTAAATCTTAAACTTGTCCTGATGTACAACATTACTTGTAGACAAAGATGAAAAGAAGTATGCATGGTTAAGAAAAGGTCAATGAACTCCATAAATCTTCCATTGGGAACTAACTTTAAGACTATCCTAAGACTCTCTCGCCTACCTCTTCTTAAATATATGTAGGATTTTTTGTCCTATAGGTGGGGCCATATTTTAACCGTCTCGTTAGACTAATGTGTGAAATTTATCTCAACACTTCGAAACCTGTAAATCTTAGGCTAATGGGAGAATTGACTGGTTTCCTATATTTTTTATTGTGAGGTGTCACAGTACTTAAGAGTGGGGGATGGGTTTCCTGAGATGAAAAATTATAAACACTACCCATCTATATTATAATCCATGAGAAGAGGAAGTATAATCTCCGTAAAAATTATGTTATATTGTTTTTATGATATTCTGGGCTATTATATCAGCAGTTGTTTTTATTAAAATGATAAACTTTATACTGTTGAAATAATTTATGTGTATAATTAATAAGTATGTTGTGAATTATACTTTACAATTTTTCTTAATCTATGTTTTGCAAGGGAATATTGCTTACACTCAAATGATCCATGTAACAGTTGCAGATCGATAACAAAGGAAACTTAAAATGGATGTTACAATCTTATCCATGTTCATCCTATTCATACTCTTGTTCACCATGTCTGCCATAAATCTTCCAATTTGAATGATGTGGGCGAATGTTCGCTTACTATTGGATAGTTTTCACCTATACAATTCATTTTTAAAATTAAGTGGTGGATTAAAAAAAAAAATCATTTTATGATCAAATTAAATTTATCAAATCTGCATAGGAGTCTAAGCCTAATAAAGAGATCAAATCTGAACTTCTCACACCAAGTCTTCCTCACAAAAACAATGTTAATCCTTCTTCCTAGATGCCTACACTGTCTTCAAAAGTTTATACAACTTCTTCATCTATCACAGAGCCTAAGCCTTCCTCTCTTGATCCATCTGATCATACCATAGTTATTGAGAAATTGCAACAAGAAAATGCTCAATTGCTTCAACAATTGGAAGAGAGAAAAACTATGGATAGACATCTCCAAAAAATCATAAAAGACCCAAGACAAAATCCCCGGGACAAGAGGGAGAAGCTTCTAAATCCAATCCACCCCCTCCTTCATGAGTCTAGTTATGTCGGGTGATTCACTTTTGTTTGCAGAGGGACCTGTAAATCCTTAGGCGTGGGGTTAATGTTGTGTTCATTTTTTTACTACTATATTGCGATGTTCAAATCCTTTTTGCATGCGATATTACATATGCTATGATTTTATTTAGAAATTTTAAAGGTATTATCAAGATTTATACATCAATTTTCCATGGAATCACACAAGGTATCTATAATCATTGTTTTTCAATGGTGTTATGATTAATTCATCTTCAGCGGAATGGTTACATTCATCTAACATTTCTTGTTTGCTTGCAACAGGTCAAAAATGTGATCTGTCCTTCAATCCATACCTTCATCCAGATCTTCATCCGACACTATTCCAAGAAGAGAACTTAGATCTTAATTTATGG
This sequence comes from Picea sitchensis, assembly GCA_010110895.2. Taxonomy (NCBI): domain Eukaryota; kingdom Viridiplantae; phylum Streptophyta; class Pinopsida; order Pinales; family Pinaceae; genus Picea; species Picea sitchensis. Next base: position 92,961 of record SNQJ01S0022056.1, on the reverse strand, counting down.
GAAGCAAAAGTTGAACCATAAAAGTCCGGCACATGAGCTTTGTGCCCAATATGCCCAATTAGGTCCCCTGCGGGTCGTTTCCTAAAATTGTAAACATATTGAGATCAATTCCTGTTCCTCGATCTGGCCTTCCAATACTCCAATACTCCATCTGACACTCCATACAACACCCCATCTGACACTCCATCTGGCACTCCATTCGACACTCGGAGTGCAGAGAAGTTGGTGATCCGCATATCTCGAGGCACTGTTATGAAATTTGAGCACATGGGATTTTCTCCCTTGGGATTTGTCTTGCTCGATGTCCTACCCGAATTTTCTTCCAGCCATTGAATATGCCCGAGATCCATGGTCTATTTACTCACTCTGTTTCAAGCATTTAATGAAGATTCCTCAACAGAATTATATATTTAATGATGTAAATGATTTTGTTATGCATATACTATTATGAGAGGATTAGAGGTCGACCTCTCAGCTCTATAAAAACTCTATAAATACTTGTTGTCTATGCTAGGAATAAAAACAGATTTTATAGATACACACATCCATCATATTGAATTGCTCTGTAAAAACTTTGGTTTTTTGGTGTTAATAAAAATTCTATGCTGAGTTTGTGACTGAAACCTGCGTTGGAGTAGTTCCATGACCATCTGGGGAGCCCACTAGTGGTCTGGGTAGCTTGTTTATATTGTTTTACATTTATATTTTTATGTCTAACTCTCATTACTTGCTAATTTATAGGTTTCTTATTGAAGTGTATGACTGTGTATATTTCTGTGTTTGCTGAAATTGTATTTTTATTACAAAGAACTTATAGTTGTTCAATCTTCCTTGTTTATATTCTGACATCTAGCATCCTATTATTCAATTTCTAATTTATTGATGAGCATATGTTTATATATGTTTGATTGTGTCATCATAGATTTCTTTCCTGTTTTATAAACTGAAAATCATTTTATAGATTAGCTATTTAGACAATGCCTACTTTATTAAGTTGTAACTTTTGAATACTAGTATATTTACATGAATTGCTTATTTTACTTCCAGCATCAGAGTAATAGAATAATAGTTAATTTGTAATTTCTTTTGAATAGTTGTGAGTTTTTGAAGATGTACTTTGAGATATTATTTTTGAATAATTGTTCACTTAAAATAATAATTTCAGTATTTATAGTTATAGACTATTTTTAAAGAATTAGGCTAATAAGCTCACTGTTTGTAGTTTATTCTGTACATTTTCAAGTATGTTGTTCAAATATATTTTAGTTTGCTTGGAGTCTTTAAATTATATTTTAAATAGGATTGTAGGTTAGGCATTAATCCTCAGGACCAATTATAATTACTTAGAATAATGAGCTCATAGTTGTAGATTACTCTATAAATTTAAAGTAAAGGTCTTCATTATTTGAGTTTATTAGAATTAGATTAGATTAGGATAGGTTAATCTAGATTAGAGCTCTATACCCACGGATACAGTGTTGACACCTTAAATCTTATGAGCCCCTGGTTGACAATTTAATGTCAAAATAAATAACATATATTTTACTCGACACACGCAGGGAAGTTTAGTTGTCTGACTCCATTGTCATTACAACTTTTCTATATAAAAATATCTTAATAGAAAGTATACAATGATCTAATATACCTTCCTCGAGGCCCACATAGAAACTCTTTCTTTGTTGCACTGTATGACTTTGTTGTATCTATTGTAAATTCTGTTTATAAATCCTGCTACAATACTATCGAGCCAAAAATCTCCTACGCGGGTGAATTTATTGTTCATCTGTTGTAACTGCTCAATATGAACTGAGGTCATGTCTAACTATCAGATCTGGTTTGTTGTGTGGTTATCCTTACAAAATTAGGTCATATATCAAAATATTACAACTCAATCCACTATATCCATATCTAGCTCTCTCTCCCAACTATGATCTCTTACTATGATACCTAGGTATCTATATTTATACATTTTTGGCTCATTGTCCATTATAATGTATTGCAAAAACCCTAACCCTAACTTCGTTAGGTATTCCATGCATGTGCATGTGCTTCTCTTACTTCTAGTTGTCGTTTTCCTCATGCATGCCTTCCTTCCCAAAATAACCTTTCTTTTTTCTTTGGCCTGCTTCCAACACACATTCTTCCCAATATGCATTGTGTCAAACAAATGAGCTATTTTTAGCTCCTCATAGTAGGGAAACCTCATGAATTAAGTGGGATAACATTTCATTCCTTGTGGAAGCCCATTATTAATTCTTTCATGATGACAACCTTCATGAAGCATAAAAGAAATCACAACAATAATTATAAAATACAGTAAAATAAATTCAATAATTAAAATAAAAATTCAAAAAATTACATATACGATACATAAACAAATTGTGTACCTTGAATATTTCTATTATATTCCAACCTCCATAAGTGAGGTTTCATTCTTTGTGGTTTTAAACCAGACTCTTCTTTCCCATTAAAAATATGTTTTTTAGTAGTACATTACCTATGGTTCTTAGGGATGAGGTTCCTATACTCATCAAACACCACATTTCCTAAACTTTTTGAATGATGATACTTCATCTTAGGACCACAAACTAGACATGCAAATTTACCCTTTGTTTGAAGACTTGCAACAGATGGATTAATGTTAATTATATGATGAGATTATTTAAAAATTAAACACACAACATGATATATTTAAAAAATTATATAGTATTAAAGAGAAATATAATTCTACATACCAAAAAAATGTGTTAGTCCTGGGGCATCATGAATTTTCCATAAAAGTATTCCGCATAATTTAAATTTATTCTCCCTGATTGGTTTGCAAATGTCATACAGAGTGATGCCAACCCATAACTTTAGTATCTCATTGATAAGAGGATCGATATATACATTCATATATTTAACTTGGTACTTACATAATTGTTTGAAATTTCACATAATTACTATAACCATGATATGTATATATAAGTAAATAAATAAACAAAATATATTATGAAAAAAATGAAACAAATGAAAATGTTACATTGAAAAAATTAATGTAAACAAATACCTAGAATAATCACTGTCAACATTATGTGCTCCCTCTTTATTGACATCCAAGGAGGAATGATATTGTTGAAAACAAAAATAGGCCACACTGATTAAATAGACCTAAGCTCTCCAAATGGATTAACATCATCAGGTGCTAATGAAAATCTAACATTACAAGGTTCATCTTTGAAATCTGCCGATTTTCCTCAATTTCCCTAAATGCAAAACCATCGGTAGGCATTCAAAGAACACCATCCCCACTTATGTTACATGCATGGTAATACATAAATTTTTATATTCTTTCATACCTAAACAATCATTGCAAACGTGGAATTATGTAATGATCCCAAGCCATTATGCAAGGATCATCACGGTTTTGGTGTCTTTTTAAAACTTTTTCTGATTGTGGTATTTCGTCAAACAATTTGTTGATCTATTTGTTTAGATGTGTTTATATGTGTGTATGCAGAAAAAAAAAAAAAAAAAGATGACCATGGAACATACCTCAACCATATGTAATAAGATAGACAAGCCAAAACATCTCAAATCTTCTTTATTCATAAAATAGAAGAACCTGCTACAATGGAGATGCCGAT